>JAQQZZ010147499.1:0-12765 GCA_030265115.1 Mopalia vespertina | reverse complement strand
CGCCCCCTGTTGGTAGAATTTCCAAATTCTTGTGTCAGTTGATAGATAATAAAGATTAGTGCATTTGGTGTAAATTTGTTTGCCCTAATGCTGATAGAACGTGGTATATAGGCCAGTAGGCGATTCGTTTTGGGGCCCACTGTTAATCATGTCGTATAGCGCCCCGTGATTGTCCTGTCTTCCTTTGTTGTCAGTGTTCTCCATGGAGGTTTGTTTTGCCATCATGTGAGTGAGATTACATCAAGTACAAACAGGCTAACAAACAAACAAACTAGCAAAAAACCAACAATCTTTGTTGTATTGTTGTATTCAGGTGTATAAAAACTTGTACAGGTGAGTGTAGGTTCGAAATACACTCCTTGCAATTCGTAGGTGTGCTTCTTGTATTGCATACCTTCCTTTCATAAAAAATACAGATTTCAGTGAAATAACTATGTGGTGCAAATCCCAAAACAAAGTTCTGTGTGATGGTATATAAAATCAATAAAATACAATTAAAAAACCCACTATGCAGAAATTGTCTATGTTTTTCTTCGGGTGTACCAACAAATCAAACTATCTATTGACATTATATATAGTGTCATAAAAGCAATCCTGTCGTCAGTGACTTTCATTTCCTGAAATAAACATACTACTCATTCTGTTTTAGGAGAAAAAAATCAGATTGTAATCAGCATGCAATCTGGCACACCTCTTCGTTTTCTGGGACAAGTTCACCACAAACCCACCAGGAAATCTGTTGGTAAGGTGCATACCTCAAGCCTCTACAACATAGATGGTAATAACCAATTAGTTTGAATATAAAATGAATGAGGCAAGTAGACAGAAAATTCTCACCATATCAAGTATAAATAAAAAAATGTTTTATTTGGTTTAAACATATTTTATTTGAAGGAAACACATTAAGCCATTGACTTATCCCGTGTCTCCTTAATAAAACAACAGTTACAATAATTTCATACAATTGTTTACATTGAAATAATGCAGGTGCGGTGCCTTACATATATAATAAAAAATGAAAAAATAAAAAATAAAAAATAAAAAAAATGAAAAAATAAAAAAATATAAACAAATAATAAAAATAAAAATGTTTATTTACATGTATATTCACCATTGGTTACTGTGGGGTCTAGCATCACAGTTGTCAGCATTGTTTTTACCTACATGTAATTTGGGTGGTTTCTATATGAAGGCTATTTTCTTAATATAACAAACCAAGAGAAATATACTTCACTATGGAATATTTGTTACAGAAGTTCATAACCTCAAATCCCCGAGCTGAAATCTTTATTGATTTGTTCAGATTTTAATGTGTATATTTAAGTCTATAGATTAGACATTTATGATCCGGTGTAGCATTTAATGGGTTCAATATATGCATTTGGTTATAGAAAAATATAATTAATATTATGTTAAAGTACATCTTTATGTATTGTTATTAATAAATATCTATTTACATTCTTATAATGTACATCATATATGCGTTGATGTAAAGGATATCTAATTTTACTTGTGGCTCTAGAAGCTTATGTAGAATTATAAAATAATATTAATATGGAACAACTGTTGGTCTGTTACCATGGATAACTAATTATTTTGAGGGATACTGTCCTATTCACTTTACAGTCCCTGAACTGTGGTTCCAATCTGTTCATATACGGTCATGCCAATACATTTTGGTGCTATTCTCCAGGGACCGTTTGCTCGAAGCGCTATTAAATTTAATCCGCTATTAGATGACGTCACTCCATGTTGTAGGTCTATCTCTAACTCAGTATTAGTGATTTTATCTGGTGTTAATCGTCTAATCGTCTTTCGAGCAACTGGCCCCTGGATGGCCTACTTAGGAACTCGTTTACTCTGTTTATTGAAAAGCCTGTATTTTCTGTTCTTGACCACCTTCATGAAACACATAATGGCTGAATGAAAGTTACGCCATGCACAAACATCTTGTTGAACAACCTTTGGTAGAGGGTGGTACAAAGGAACACTTCACATTATGGTTGTGTTGCTGTTCACTCTTTGGAAGTGCCCTGTGAAATACCTATCAATCAATCAATCAATCAATCTCATACACACTGCATAATACATGGTTACACACATAATATTTGTCTATGAAATGTCCCAGGTTATCAGAATCACTGCATATCAGGTGTATTCTGGAGTAGTTTGTACACATTATTTATGTTGAATACACCAGGAAGCCATTAAAATGCTGTTACACAAAAATACCAAAATGTTTGCGAAAATAATCCTCAAAAAGAATTGCCTTACACAAACATTTCTCGTCTTACACAAACATTTCTCGTCTTACACAAACATTTCTCGTCTTACACAAACATTTCTCGTCTTACACATACATTTCTCGTCTTACACATACATTTCTTGTAGGGTAGGCAGCCATGTCCTGGAGAAAAGCCGCCTGATTTAGCAGGGGTTGAATTGGTGCATAAATAGAAATAAGTACTGCTGCTTCATGTGTGTAAGTCTCCCTATACTTAAATGCAATTTGGTCCATTTAAGCAAGAGTGGGTAGTTTTTGATGGTCAGTGTGCTTAATTTCCTCGTTTGTGAAATTGTTAATTTCTCTGATTTCACAATATACATTTACTTTATATTTATCTATTTTGCTAAATTTGATAATAAGCAATGTTAATGTCTTCATGCATTTGCACAGCTGTTCCTCACTCACCTGTTCATTTGACTGTAAAATCCTCCTCAATGTAGCACAGGCATAAACAGACCTTTGCAGAGGGTTGGGCAGAGCCTCCTATTGCCCTCGTTCTATAAGGGGCAAAATGAAGACTATCTCTTTGTGAAATCTTGGTAAGACATTAACACTAAATGAAAATGAAAGCATTGTTATAACAAAAAAATCGGGAGATTTTGGGGTGTTTTTTCTTTAAGATTTCTGTACTATTTTGACCATCTACCGACAATGTCAGTGAAAAATCATTGAATTTAATCCATTGAATTGATACCAATCAAACATACACAACATTTATTTATTTGCTTTAAACATAATTTGATTTTATATTTTGTTTACGTTTTTATTTAGCCAGCTGTTATGTTTGTTTTTGTTTTTAGATTATATTAAAAAATTTGATATTTTTGTTGATAAGACTTCTTGATAGTGATTATTTAAGAGTTTTTTTTATTTAATTTTATTTTTATTGCAATAATACTTCAAAACCAATTAATTAGAAAGCACAAATTATCAGAAAAATTCATATTCGTATGGTTCCTTATCACTGTATTGACTTATGAGAAAGAGAGAAACAATAGAAATCTATAAGAATCCAGGTAAGTGCTTATTAAAGCATACAAGGTACATGTATTTTTAAAATCAGTAGGTTATTGAAAAGTTTGACATTTTCTGGAGGTGTGTTGACCCAGTCCCAATTAACATTTACAGTAATCATTCTTTTGATTGCTTGTTACATGTAGCTGTAAATATATAGAAAGCCATTTCTTACCAAAATATTTATTGTTTTTTTAGTAGTATACATGTTCAATGTTACCAAGTTTTAATCAAGCAAATAGCTCATTTTAAATGTGTTGAGTTGTAACCTTTAAAGTTATATCTGTGATGATGTAGTTTTTGTGAATATGTATTAATCATGTGTATGTATGTATGTACATGTATAGTCTTATTTCTTTTAAAGCTTTATTTTCTAAATAAAGCAGCCATTTAAGGCAACATTTTTTGGTTTTAATTTTTTTTTTCAAATGTTATTTTACCTTACTGGTTCCATTTTTTAAAAAATGAATATGCTTTAATTAAAGTTATTGACTGACTTAACATAATAAATATATTTCTGATATCACGGATAAGATGGTATTAACTTTAAGTACACTCTGACCCCACCCCCCTACAGAGTGTTTTTACATTTTGCCGTTTTACTTCTAAACTACTGTGAATTTTGCAACACATGTATATATATTCTGAATCGTCTTTGTCTGAAGAACAATAATAAGTAAATGATTAGAGTATCCATAAAGTAGATAGCTACATGCAGTTGTACAGAGGAAGTACTTGTATATGTGACCCGTTTCAGCAAAATACAGTCTAAAATGCACAAAATGAAAATTAAGTTATTAGTATATTTGAATGCTTTGCATTTTCTTTAAAATGATATATAATATGCTACATTGTGTGGTATAATTTCTCTAAAAAATTTTCCATGTATAATTTCTCTAAAACTGACCAAGTTATAGCTATTTAAGTACGACAAAGATGGCCTTTGTACCGGATACAATTTTTTAGAAAACTGGCTCCAAACTCTTTTGGATAGACAAACATTGAAAGCAACATAACCTTAAATTACACCAAACTTTCCACAGTTGCGTCAGTTTATTTTTGCTAAAATCTCAATATTCTCCTGGTATGCCAATTTTTACCTCAAAACTAAAAACACTGATTTGTGACTTAGTCCGTATTTTGCTAGAGCAGGTTACATATGTTACAAAATGAGTCTTGACATGGTGCCTTTTATTTTGTTATACACACACCCAGAGGTGATATTGACCTTGGTCACGGTGTAGGACTTCTGTGAATCCCTAGTTTGTATGCTCAAGATTCTGGTATAGCCAGGGCTCTGTATATACTCCAGTTTCTCTTATAGGTATGGTTTGTGTATATTTGTATTGTTTAGAAAGATAATTTTTACTGGTCTCCAACCGATCTCAGTCTTTGACTAGCACGGCCAGGGCTCTAATCAATTGAGCTACAAAGGCTCACAGTAGAACAACCAAATCTTTCTCTGTGGAAAGCATTGACAAAATCCTTTGTGTATTCATGTACTCAAACTTCTGTTACATGCAAGGATTGTATGCTCCAGTTTCTGGTATATTCGGGATTCCTTAAGCTCAGGTTTCTGGAATATTATCATTCTTTCACTCTTCCATTATATTAATAATTCTTTGTACTCTGGTTTCCAGTTTATTCATAATTCTTTGTACTCTGGTTTCCAGTTTATTCATAATTCTTTGTACTCTGGTTTCCAGTTTTCATAATTCTTTGTACTCTGGTGTCCAGTTTATTCATAATTCTTTGTACTCTAGTTTCCAGTTTATTCATGATTATTTGGAATCTGGTTTCCAGTTTATTCATGATTATTTACACCCTGGTTTCCAGTTTATTCATAATTCTTTTTACTCTGGTTTCCATTTTATTCATGATTATTTGTTCTCTGGTTTCCAGTATATTCATAATTCTTTGTACTTTGGTTTCCATTATATTAATAATTCTTTGTACTCTGGTTTCTAGTTTATTCATGATTCTTTGTACTCTGGTTTCCATTATATTAATAATTCTTTGTACTCTGGTTTGCAGTTTATTCATAATTCTTTGTACTCTGGTTTCCAGTTTATGCATGATTATTTGTTTTCCTGGTCTCTAATGTTCAGGGGTCTGGATATACTGATCATATTTGTGCATTTAAGATTTGTTATACTATTTTTTTTAATATATTTTCAAATTATACGTTTATAAAAAGAAATTCTGCAATGTGTAAGGGACTTACATTATATATCTGACTAATTTTATAATTCAGATTTTGATTTTTTTTTTCCCAATATATATTAAATGCTAAGTCCCAGTGAGAGCTATTTGTTTTTGTTTGAATTTGAACTTGGCCATCCATGCACACCTTAACATAGCCAGTATTGTTAGTTTTTTTTATGGATGTAATGTTATATAACTTGCATTTGTTCCTTGAAATCCAAAAAACTTCCACCATTTTACATCTCAGAATTTAGTTATCTGTTTACAGTATTTATAAAATTGCATGAAACTACTTTAGTGCGTCTCATAGATCCGATACATTATATGAACATTAGTGTACAATGGGATTATAATGACATGATACCATGCATATAAATAAATAAAATTATGCATATGATTTTAGTCTAGAGAAACCAAATTGGGTCGCCTCCACCTGGATTCGAACTCGGTTCTCTGGCTTGTAGGGCCAGCATTTAAACAGACTGAGCTACCGAGACTCCAAGTGAACGCAGCAAATCTTTCTCTACTGGAAACACTGACACAGCCAAGGTTGTTAAACAAAACCATGCCTATAAATACAGGATTACCATTTGTGAGTGTTTAATATTAAAATAAATACGACTGGAAATGATTTTTTGTGTGTTTTCATACGGTTTTCTTAGGTTTGATAGACGAAAAGTCAGCTAAAATCATTTTAAGTAAAAATTATTTAAAAAATAGGCACCTTTTTTTTCAGTTCAAATGTTATTTCACTATTAATCATTGTATTGACATTCTGATAAATAAACCACCAAATTACACTCTATTGTTTTCTGTCAATATTAATGCAGTTGGCGACAAGTTCAGAGGTTAATATTGGATAGTCTCCAAATTGACATCTTCTGATTATCCAAGCTTTCCAAATGTATATACATACAAATTGTTCTGGGTCCAGTTACTCAAAAGAATATTAGCCGATAACACCAGATTAAATCGCTAATATAGGATTAGTGATAGACCTTCAACATGGCATGACGTCATAAAATAGCAGAGTAATTTCAAAAGCCCTTCCAGCAACTGGTTGCAGGGGCCACTTTGAAATTTAATCTGCAATAAGATGACTTCATTTTGGAGGTCTAGAAAGCTTTACACAAAGCCTTCCTTATAGCCTTTGATAAAGAATGCCAGATTCTCTGGGGTTGACAGATTAGGTTTTAATTTGATACACCCAGTTAAAATTATTTATTAGCGGTTTCTGGTATAAATCTTCACGCTGACTTTATGTGGTTGCTGGCAAAGGTGTTTTTCAGACCGCCAGTTAAACGGTCGTTGCCTTAGATACGACATAAACAACAGAAGTCTGAATCACCCAAATGACATGACCTAATTTACCCGGTTCGCAGTGACACCATCTGGCCATCCTCGAAAAAATCATTGATTTTTGTCAGCGAATAAATAACAAAAGGATTTGTATATATAAATAGCCGCGGACCAGAAAGCGTACAGTTATCAATGTATTTAAAAAATACTGCCTGAAGTTTTGGGTGAGCTTTGTTATTTATTTTGACGCTTTCAAACTATTCCTTGTGTGATATTAATTTCATTAGTGTATTCTTTCTCTCTTTGTCCTTTCGGGAAAGTTATTTTCCTTCTTTTTTTTAACTTGAAAATTAACCGGTTTACTTTAAGCTAAACACAAAACGTCAAAACAAATTTAGCGTTTAAATTCATATTTTAATTGAAAGCTCCACTTTTTTTTAATAATGTATGGAATTGCATTCGGTCAAAATGAAATTACCAACAACATGGCTGTTAAGGCCAAATTTTGTAAGAAAATATATGGGTTTATTTTTTTAAATTGTATTATTCGCACAAATATACCCTTAAAATAACGTCACTTCAAACAGCAACTATCCTGAATGTTGCCACGTCAGAGGGCCGCCTCGCAATGAGTGAATTACCTCCCTTGATAACTTACCGAGGCTCCCATCGGTGCCAGTTACAGAGGAGGTTCCTGCAATATTCTGGGCCTGCACTGCAATTGTGTAATACGACTAACTTACAAGACCAGTTTTTACGACAAACCATTATGACGTAGTTAGCGTTATGTCCTTTACACCAAATAAGAAACATTCGCAACAACGATAAGGCTTTGATTTACATTCTGTATAGATTAATCAGGCATCTATCAGTTTAACTTGTATGTCCTGATATATACTGATCCAGCTTCTATCCGTTTCACTTGTATGTATTTACTATAGACTGGTCCAGCTTCTATTAGTATCGGTTTAACCTGGTACCAATATAAGATCGGTCCCAGGTTTAACTTAAATTCTTTACTATAGACTGGTCCAGCTTCTATCCGTTTCTCTTGTACGTTAGTTTAACTTGTAGGCCTATGTCTTTACTATATACGTTGTTCCTGCTTCTATAAATTCAACTTGTGTGTCTATACCTTTGGCCGGGTAAATGGATAGAAAAACAATAATATTTTCACTGTGTAATCAATTGTACCATGATAAGTTTTACTGAAACTGGATAACAAATTAAAACTTAAATATTTGGGTGAAAATGAGATTTCAAAAAAGATGTGAAAATAGTGGATATAGGATGGGAAGAGGTATTCTTTACAAGTGGTATTCTTTACAAAGGCTGTATTCTTTACATTTGATACTTTATGTATCCTGACAGTAGGGTGATCACTTAATTTCCACAAGTCCCTCTTTCCAGCAAAACAATGAGGCCAGGCTACCAATGAGCATCACACAGTGCATATCCATTGTCTTCCAGATTAAAAAACCAAAACCTTAGTGAAAATAAATGTGCTTTTTCACCCTGAAAAGAAGGGAAGTGACTGTCAATAAACCATTTAGATAGTTATGTACCCCTAAATAGAATATTTATCTCGAAAAGAAATAATAATAAAAACGTATGATTTGTTTTTATTCTTGAAACTAGACACTACTTTAATTTGTACAAAATTGCTTTTGGAGCGAAATATGCTTCTGCAACTGATTAGTAAGTGGTTGAAATTACCTTTAAAATGTGAATTAAGGAGCCAATGGTTGGAAGTCTTCAAAGGATGGAGGTAAGTAAATCAGAGCCTGGTGTCATACGTAATGAATATTTACAGCATCATGAATATTTAAAAAGGTCATGAGGTCACAAGTGTCAATGAGGCTCCACATCATAATTTCCATCTGTCATACCAAACATGCGGTATAGTACCTTTAAATAAAAACAGATTTAATATTGGCATTACATTTAATGCTATGTCTTTTTTATTAAACCTAGCTAGATGTAATAAATAATGTTGAGCATGAGTAATAAATTCAATTTCATAATAGAATGGTTCCAGCTTTAATTTTTCACATGTGTTACATGTATGTGCCACAAATACATTTTCTATCAGCTAATTGTTTGATCTCCTTAATATGTAGTTAAGTATTTGAATTATCGATTAAGAACAATTAACATTTGACATAACATATACATGTCTAAACCATTTTACTGTTATAAATCATAACGCATTTATTTTAAATATACAATTTATAGGAATAAAGGTTTTCTTATTCATAATGTTAATGGATTAACACATCTCAGAATCAAGTTCCCCTCTATCAATCATGTTCTAGGCAAAAAATGCTATTTTAACAACGTGGAAATGATTTAATATTGATTGATTTAGTGGTGCTTACAGTTACTCCCATATACCCAAGTGTATTTCATCTATTTGACAACCTGTCCGCCTAATGTGTGGAGGAAATCACCATCAACGTAACCGTCGACATGGTACAGGAAACCACAACAAATGAGCTTCTGAGAGCTATATAATTTTAATGTGCTCCCACAAAATGTTTAAAAAGAGTAGGTACTTTTTTAAAGGCAGAATTTAGATATTGTCAGGTCAGTTATTTAACTTAAATGTTGTTCAAAACACAATTGTGATATGGTTAAACTATTAAACAATGTGTAGGGTTGTATATAAAGTTATCAAATGATTTAATCTTGTTAATTCCTTACAGAGGATTTGTGGTAAGGTGAAGGATTGTGGTGATGTGAAGTGCATGGACGGTGAAACAAAACTGGTGTGTGCAGTGTTTAAGGAAACTGAAGTGTTCAAACAGATGTTTGATTGAGTACCTGCCTAATCTATCACTTCTAATTCATCCTTGTACCAATCTTTCTCTAAACATACAGACACAACATCTTCTTCCCCATCATATTGCACATCATATAGTTGAAATGGAACTAACTGTTGTCGATCACTGTCATAGGTTGGATTTTGATTATGGGAACTCTCCCTTAAGACAACGCCTGTGTACCACTTTACAGTTTTCCCAACTCTAAACTTGTGACGAATTCTTTTATTTACAATATCTGGCATTGATAACTTTCTTTTTGCCCCACGACAAGACTGGTCTTCGTTGATTATGGAGGAGTAGTCATGAAGTAGCATTTTTTTACTTTCATTAATATAAGTACTTCTCTCCAATGCCGGTGTTATGTCAGATGTCGATGGAGTCTGGGAGGATTCCAAGTGTTTGCAAACAATAAAGGACAAGTTCTCGGTTAAAGTTGTATTGTCTACAGGCTGTTTTTTATGAGTAAAGAAATACTTATTTCTCGGTACTCCAATAGGTTTAATGATGTTTTTGTAAAAGTTGATATGAGCTTTCAAAACCTGACCGAGCTTTTTGGGATGTTGTTTAAAGTTCTCGGCTATTTCGTTGACATCCTCAGTGGTTTTCACTTGTCCTCCCAGTTGGCTGACTGAATCCACTGTTTTTTGATTTAACAATGATTTCTTCTTTTCTAGTTCGTCCTTTCTTGTTTGTTTATTTTCCATTAATTTTATTCGTTCATGTTTGATCAATTCTCTCCTGGTTTTCCACATAGCTTGGAAATGTGAACATTTATCTCGAGCAGTTTCCAACAATTTAGATTTGTTCTCACTGGACATGGAAAACAACCAGTCTGCTGTTTTGTTATAGGACCATAACAAGGTAGCTTCAAAGTTTTCGATTGAGGCGTTTGGTTTGAAACTCCTAAGGAATTTCAGCAAAGCAAATTGGCTTTCACCAAAGGAATTTGAAGTTGGAACCGATGTGGACTCCTCTCTTAGCTCTTTAGTGTCAACAGAGAGATCACCTCCAGGCAACTGGTTTTTAGCCAACCTCGTGAAAGTGACCAGTGTCGCAGCACATATTAGACCAAACGACTCAAAAGTCAACTCTGAAAAACTTTCTCGATTTGCCATAGACGCAAACATACCATCAGATTTCGGGAAAATATCACCACTCAGTTTAAAGTTGGGGTCAATAGCTAGTACAGGATTAACACACAGTTTCTCTAAATCTTTTTGAATTTCCGATAAGAATGGATTCAGGTCTAAGATATGTATGTTTTTGTCCAGGATTTTAATGTGTAATGGTGCAGAAATAAGTGTGTGAAATAAAGCCACACTTTTCACAAGATTGATCAACTTCTCATCGTCTAAATCCTTCTTTACTGCTTGTATCAATTGGTTATCTGATGATGATAATTTGAAAAAGTCCTTCATGTCATTTAAATGGTGGATGAGAGCAGTAGCATTATGAGTAAAGATATTAAAACGATTGTGTTTGAAATTTTGAAAATAAAATTTACGTTCTCCGATAAATGCTTGAAAATCTGCCGAAGTTCCTGCAGATGGGTGTCCATGTGAACTAAATAGAGCACAAACACTACGCACACATTCGTATGTCATAGATGAATCCCCGGGTTTTAATACACCAACATCAGACCATCTACCAAGACCAATATTTAGTATCCTTTCATATTCCTGTAAAGCAGTCTCAATAGCCACAGATAGCCCAAGAAAAACGTGAAGATGACAGAACCACTGATTAAGATGTACCAGTTTCTTTTGTTCATTTAAACTCAACTTTTCCCAATTTCCACACGATCTAACAAGAAGGTCCTTCCTTAAATCTTCAAATATATTCTTAAAGTTTTTGTTTACAATGTGTTGATCGGTCATTAAATTTGTAAACGATAGACACATTTCGGTGAACGATTTGTTTTCAACAACTGTGTCTCCAATCAACATGGATAACTCCCTCAACACAGTCTCAAAGTTTGTGAACGTTGACAAAGCATCTTCTCTTACAGTTTCAACCATAGCCATGGTCATCGAACCACTTACTGTAGATACCTGGAAGCCAGTAAAATGTCTTTGGTGGTCTGTGGTTCCATCTAGATGTAATGTATTATTTACATTGGCCAGCATTGTTTTGGCTACATGTAATTTGCCTAAAATGTTGGCTTCCATAACAAATTTCTGAATAGTTGCATATGATGGGAGTTTTTTTAATGTCATTCCAAACAGTTCTTCGGCAACAGTCCTAATACATGGTGTAATGTTTCTTATGCTGATACCTATACTATATAAACACATGCATGTGATACGTATAGCATCAGTAAAAACACCATCCTCAGTTGTTGTTATCTGGTATTTTTCTGCCAAAAGTTCTTCAACCTCTCCTGCTAATCTCTGTATTTCATTGTTTGCTTTATTGATTTCAATTTCCATCAGTTCATTACCTACTAATTTGTATCGATAGATATCTCTCCATTTCATCGATTTGTGGCGATAATAAGATAACCTCTTTTGCAATATGTGTTTGTCATTTTTAAGTTGTTCGTTCATTTCCTGTTGAGAAGCATTTATTTCTTTAAGATCTACATTTTCTGAATTTGATCTATCCAACTGGAATTTCTGATTTTTAACTGTCTGTGTAAGTCTGTTTTGTCGTCGAATAAGATTTTCTGCATCTGCTCGCTTAACTGTTTCCTCTAGCTTTGTCACGTCTGATGTACTTTGCCCCAATTTTTCCTGTAAGTTTTGATTTTCTAGTTTAAGTTGTTTTAAACTATTATCCCTGGAGGATAAGTCATGAAGCAAACTGTCTAAATCACTGTCCAGGGTTTCTATTTCCTCCAGCGCAGCCTGATTGGTACATACTTCTAAGGAGTATTTTGTTCCAAACTGTTATATTGGGATTTCAAGACGGCAATTTGTTTCTTTAATGTTTTTATTTCAAGCTGAAGTTTTTCCTCTACGGTTT
Organism: Mopalia vespertina; assembly: GCA_030265115.1. Classification (NCBI taxonomy): domain Eukaryota; kingdom Metazoa; phylum Mollusca; class Polyplacophora; order Chitonida; family Mopaliidae; genus Mopalia; species Mopalia vespertina. The sequence goes on along the minus strand of JAQQZZ010147499.1, from coordinate 171 downwards.
TTTCTCAGGTCCATCATAGACAAAAGTAGATTCCATAAACTGGGAAAGTGCAGAATCTTCACTTTTCAAACCACGAGGTAATCCCAATCTCTCTGTATATAATTTGTTTACTCTGTAATATATGCTCTTTTCTGATGTGATGTGTTCCATAATTCCTAAATTAAACAACCA
>JAQQZZ010147498.1:4446-26962 GCA_030265115.1 Mopalia vespertina | reverse complement strand
GGGATAGGATAGGGTAATGATGGTCGTGTGAGAATGGGTTCATGATAATCGGGTGGAAATAGGGTCACGAGGGACGGGTGAGGACAAGGTAATGATGGTCGGGTGGAGATAGGGTCACGATGGACGGGATAGGATAGGGTAATGATGGTCGTGTGAGAATGGGTTCATGATAATCGGGTGGAAATAGGGTCACGAGGGACGGATGAGGATAGGGTAATGATGGTCGGGTGGAGATAGGGTCACGATGGACGGGTGAGGATAGGGTAATGATGGTCGGGTGGAGATAGGGTCACTATGGACGAGTGGGGATGGGATAATAATGGACGGGTGAGGTAATGGTAATGATGGTCGGGTGGAGAGAGGGTCACGATGAATAGATGAGGATGGAGTGATGATGGTCGTGTTGAAATAGAGTTACAATGCTCGGTGTGGATGGAGATAGGATCACGATGGTCGCGTGAGAGTGGGGTCACAATGGTCTGTTGGTGATGACGTTATGATGGGGAATGCGATAGGGTGATGATGGTCGGGTTGCGATGGGGTTATGATGGTGGTTGCATGGAGTTATCATGGTGGTGGGGTAGGAGGACGATGTTCAGGTGGTGATGAGGTTATGCTTGGGGGTGGGATAGGGTGACGATTGTCGGGTGGCGATGGAGTTATGATGGTGGGTGGGATAGGGTGGCTATGGGGTTATGATGGTGGGTGCCGATGATCGGGTGGCAATAGGGTTATAATGGTGGGTGGGATAAGGTGGCGATGGTCGGGTGGGGATGAGGTTTGGTGGTGAATTGGATAGGGTATTAATGCATTGTCGATTGGGGACATAGTTACGATGGTGGGTGCGATAGTCACGACGGTAGGCTGGGGATAAAGTTATGAAGGTTAGGTGGGAGGATGTTATGAAGGTTAGGTGGGGATGATGTTATGGAGGTTAGGTGGGGATGATGTTATGAAGGTTAGGTGGGGATGATGTTATGAAGGTTAGGTGGGGATGATGTTATGAAGGTTAGGTGGGGATGATGTTATCAAAGTAGGCCGGTTAATAGTGGATCATGAAAGTGAGTCAGGATGGGATTATGGAGATAGGATGGGATAGGGTTTTGAAGGTGGTTTATATGTCTATAATTATAATCATAATTTATAATGCACCGATCCATGTGTTCCCATGCTAGATTTTTATTGGTGCTTTACAAGGCGCTTTATGTATTCCAAGAATGCTCCAGTCAGAAGGGAAATAGGTAAACCAATGAACATGAAAAGCCCTCAGATCGAATCCAGGTGGAGGCAAGCAAACTTCTCTTTCTCTACAATATTTATATATATTTTGAGTAAATGAAGAGAGAAAAATCTTCTTGCCTAATTCAAAATATATAATTTAGCGTCAATCTGCATCCCTGTGCCACTGTGATTGCTCTTAGAAATATAATTTAGCGTCCCTGTGTCCGTGCTTAATGAAGAGAGAAAATCGCCGTCTTTACTGGGTTGGAATTCGTGACTCATTCTGCCGTGAGCTAGCTCTGTAGCTCAGTCGGCAGAGCGTTGGGTCTGTAACCCAAAGGTCCCGGGTTCGAATCCCGGTGGAGGACCCAGGCTTCGGAATTACTCCAGCAAAACCCAATCGTGAGTAATATCTAGATCAAAACGATGCTAATTTATCGTCCGTGTTTAATGTAGAGAGAAAATCGCCGTCTTCATGCACTGGGTTGGAATTCGGGACTCATTCTACCGTGAGTCTCTGTAGCTCAGTCCGTAGAGTGTTAGGTCACGAGTTCGAATCCCGGTGGAGGCAAGCAAATGTTTCTCTCTTCATTTTTTCAAAATATATATTGGCGGAAGACTGCTTATACCAATATCAATAATTTTTTTTTACAAATTAATGGAATCGCAATATACACAGGTCTAGGAATATTTCGACAAACTAAATATAGTTAAGTAAGACTCAATCTTTTTATTGAACTATAACCGGTAATCGGGCACAACCAATCAAAAGACATAAAGCTGGACCATTGCTTGAGCTGTGGAACTAAGATTTGAGATGGTGGCCATTTAAACTACAACAAATTCTAACAGATAAAAACGCCATTACTCTGATGATTCTGTTAATGTGATAGGTGACGTGGGGATACTTATTCAAATCCAAGGTTCGTTCGATTTATCTCCGTAGGTTTCAGCTCTTGGTTTACAACTTTCTAAAGGCGTCCAGTTGATGTTGGGAAATGGATAAATTGATTAGTATATTGCTTCCTCCTTGGTACGCTTGACCGATTTCCACACCCGTTGCAATCGGATGGAATTATCTGGCTTCCTGGGTTGCCTCTGGCTGGATCAGAGATTAAAGAACGGTACAAAATTGTCCTGTATTTGATCTTGATTTGTCGATATGCTTTGTCTTACTTGTTTTTGTTTTTTTGCCCGTGAAATAACTTTTTGTTTCATGCCGCTATAGATGTCGAGTTACGTATACATTATGTTTTTTTATTGACCTGGTGTGTAGACCATTGTTTGATTGGGGTTTTACGCTGTAGGCCTACGTGAGGTTATTTCACCTTTATGACGGCGTGCCACCCAATAGGTGAAGGAAACCACCCTCGACGTCAACAAACAAAAACAAGACAAGACAATCATACAACGCAATACAAAAACATCATAATATATCGGCTTTGCGTTGCCTTTTAGATCTGCGGAGACTAGGGCAACAGGAAAAACTCCCCAGCTGCACGCTCAGTTTTTGCTCGAAGCTATATATTTTCTATAAGACCTTCCAACAGGATTTCAAGGTCGGTTTGATTTATTTTGGAAATTTTATACGCCTAACAAAAGTCCATATGAGTGTCAGTTTCTTGAAACAAAAGCCTCAAATAGTTTATCTTATATGTCCTTTTTGGAGAATTTCGTTGTCAGTTGTCGTTTGTAGGCCTACTCATCTCAGTTTATAAAAGTATATTCAGGAGATCATATAGACCATGTATAGTATATTTGATAGTTAAACGAATAAATGAACGATGTCAATTTCCATCTGTTTCTTTTCGTATTTATTGAACTGTTTCGACATGTAATCCTTTGATCATGTCATCGAGATGGTTTATCGAATTTGACAGAAAGAATGTTTATAGAGTAGATGGATCGGAATTCTGCTAAGGGAACAATCAGCTTAAATACTCAGCGCGATTAAATAACTGTCAAACGATGTCGGTTCATCCGAGCAGCACATTGCCGGGAAATTTGCCAAAATGGGTTAATTTATTTAACCTGGAGTATGTTCATGTCCATTGCGCCTACAGCAGGGGACATAACTCTAGTGTCCGTGACAGCAAATTGCCCAACACAGTCGTGAAGGTGGTAATAAAAACCAGTGTGTATTCTGTTGTACAACGTATACGGCTGAATGGAAGGACTCTCCAGTGAAGAGATACAGTATATATCCGAATAGTTTACTCTTTAAGCCGTGGAATTCAAGTACTCAACTGTCCACTGTGTCATTTCGCCTTTCTGCGCCTATTCAGGTTCTGAAATACTAATATATTAAAAAATATATGATAAAGATTGTGAAATTACAATGTCGTTTGTTTTTATTTAACTATTTATTTAAAATATTGTATCCCTCCTTGGATTCGTGCCAATAGCGTCATCGCTTAACACGAAAACCAGAAATATTAGTTATCTGCATACAATTGCCCCTTTTCGAACCGAATTTAAATTCCATTGTTTGTTTAAAAATTTTAAAATAATTGGAGAACGGATAGGACTAAAAAGAATTCGACCATGTTTTTTATGACGAAGACATTCCAATTAATTAATGTCTCGCGCAAGATTTGTCAACTTCAGAACAAAACACAATTCCCTGTAAAATTGTTTAAGAAGAGATTTTCCACTGGAATTATAAGCTGATTTACAGCAGACCTAACCCATACAGGCACCGATACTATCAGTCTGGGCAAATGAAAGAGTTAGTGGAGTAGCGATCGTAAATAGTGCTCGGATAGCTCATCAATAAACCGTGGGCTGATGTAGATAATGTGACCGGGCTCTTGTCGTGAGGCTGTAAAGCACCGAGTCCCTCGTATCGTCTAGCACCCCTCGGCTATAAAACTTGGTTACAGGGAATTGCACCAGTATCTCGGTATAGGTATTTGATTACCATCTATGTCAGAGTTTTAATGAAGCTGTATCAGGGATAAGATTTACTTTCCCTAAAGTAAATAAAACTGACCGATTAAATAGAACATATACATTGATAGGCCCTCTCTCAGACTCCATACTTGTCCGGCTTTATTAACCTGCCACTCGAGTCACACTGGATTTATTCGGTCCTTTGCATTAACCCATTTTTTTTTTTTAAGTAATTAATATTTATTTTCTACTGGATATCTCAGAGTCAAATGATTAGAATAGTAATCACTAGTTGACACATTATGTTATATACATAGCACTAGCATTGTTTTAAACTGTCATATTGGTGAACGACTCAATGAAGGGCAATGGATGGTTACTATAACTGAAAGAAACCCGCGGCCCGTGGTTAGCGTGTCTGCTCTTTGATACTTATCCTGCTCCAATGTATACTGTCCACGGGTTTATGTCCGCCTGTCGACCATCGGGTATATATGAGGGAGTCACACGATGTGGGGTGGTTTATACGAGGTTTTCTCTCGGTTTCCGTCGTATTTAATCATGGAACAGGCAGTGCGAAGTGGATAATTCGTCGTCATATAAGTGAAATACCCTAGAGTGCGACGTTAAACCCCATCCAAAAATAAAAACCAAACAAACCAGCTAACTTACAGATTTTCATCGAAGTTAAGTAACCAGTGGTGAAGTGAATAAGTTTATGATTTTGTTACAATCTTTATGTCATTCTGTCAAAATGAGCCAAGTGGGATAGTGGCAAGAATTTAAGTTTCAACATGAATAAAATGGGAAAAACAGAAATGAGTCTTGATGGCAATTGAATTTACTCCGCCAAAATCGCTCAGAACGCGTCTGACGATCTATACCCTCAGAGGCCTCCCATCGCCTGTGACGATCTAGGACCCTCAGAGGCCTCCCATCGCCTGTGACGATCTAGGACCCTCAGAGGCCTCCCATCGTCTGTGACGATCTAGGACCCTCAGAGGCCTCCCATCGTCTGTGATGATCTAGGACCCTCAGAGGCATCCCATCGTCTGTGACGATCTAGGACTCTCAGAGGCCTCCCATCGTCTGTGACGACCTAGGACCCTCAGCGGCCTCCCATCGTCTGTGACGATCTAGAACCCTCAGAGGCCTCCCATCGTCTGTGACGATCTAGGACCCTCAGAGGCCTCCCATCGTCTGTGACGACATAGGACCCTCAGAGGCCTCCCATGAACACTCGCCATATTGTCCTCGGATCGTAACTCCCAGTCTGCCACTATGTATTTGCTTCCCCCGCCCTTGATGACTTATGCATAATAATTTTTAAAAAGCTCTGTTTTGTTTGTACTTTTCATCATATTGTGTCAATATTTTCTTCATTCCCTAATCACATAGATTACAAACTCATTCAGCGGAATATCGTATGCTTCTGTATTTCGATTATTATGAGTCAACTAAAATAATCACTGAGAATAACTATGACATAAATCACTAAATGAATAAAATGCACAAATGAATGGCTAAATGAATGAATGGAAGAATGAATGAATAAATAAAAGAATCAATGTATGAATGAATGATTGAACGAACGAAGAAGGAATTAATAAATAAATGAATGAATGACTTTCATCATGCACATTCTATCTATCATTGTTTCATTCTTAAACGATACACCTAACACCAACCCACTTCGCCGAACTTTTTATATACGACTGTATTTGGAATCAGTCAAGCGAAACATATTGCAGTAAATAAATAACAGCACATGCGGTCGTCAAATTATTCAATCGAAACATTTAAACTTGACTCATTTAGACGTATGTAGTATACATAACTATACGTTTCTTAAGAAGGCGCGGCGGCCGGAGGGAGCTTTAAGTTGCCCTGTTGCTCTTACATGTGGCTAAAGGGGAAAACGAACTCGCGTTAGTGTATTGCGTCTCGTCCTTGTCCAGTGTTGTCTTTGTTTGTTGCCAGATGCGTCGGGGAAGGTTTTCCCCACCTATTGGGCTGGTAAACCATGCGATATGATAGAAATAAACCCAATCAGACAAACTGACAAACTGACTAAAGGCCGTGTGTTCTAATCCCCAATATACGTTCAATGTTTTTGAATGAAGGAACATTGATTTCCCAGCTGATTAACTCACTTCGCACTTAATGGTTGTGTGAAAGCTGGGATATATAGTACACACTATATCCCAGGGGAAAGGTACTATTTACTGTCTGAGTATATACTATATACGTAATAGAACTGAAATGATTTCGACGTAAAACGAAAATCAATCAAGTAGGTTATTTTAAAACTTAGATATAGCTGTATCTTTATTGGTTTGCTCTGATTGTGAGAGCACAACGATCAAACTTTACCAAGTCTCGGAATCATTCAGGCGGCTGCATATATATGGGGAGCCTGTGGAGTATCAAAACGGGAAAAGGAGAGAGAGAGATTGATTAAGCAGTGTGTAATGTAAAGTGACCATTTAATGGTGTGCACGCCAGGTCAATAAAACGACTACAAGACTTAATTGTATATTAAATATAGGCTCAATTTCCATTAATTGCCTTTCGCTTACGATCCGCGTTTATTTATTAGACAGTTCTTCGGATAGGTCGACGTGTATTTGTAGTCAATGCCTGTGAGAAATCAGGATGTGCTGGACGTACGGTGGAAAGGATATTAAACCGGTTATAGTGTTTACTCTTCGGTGTTTATTAATCTTGAATCGAATGCTATCAGAGAACGAGAGAGGGTCGTTTTCACGAATGCGCGTTAAGTGGGTTCGAACAGCCCGGCTATACTAAACCAATTGGTCTCCAGTGTTTGTCTATGTAAGTGTTGAATAGGACGTCGATTCCGTGACAACTGTCAGTAAAATCACGTCAATGCGATAGGTCCGTTCTTTTTTAATCGATCTCTTTGTCTAAATCATTGATAAATTATCCCAGGGACTCGGGCTATCATGTGACACACAATGAGGGAGTTTTGTTCATAACGTATATAAAATGTTTAGCCCCAGTAACTTAGACGTTTCGTTTTGTAGCTTGAACGCGAAAATTATACTCTTTCCTCGATTGCCTCGACAGAAAATAACACAAAAAGTATCGTTGTAGCATATAACACTACATTCAATATTCAAATTCCAATTTTATAACGATTAGATTACATTTTTATTCCCCGTGAGACACAGGAAAAGACAGGGGAACCGGTACTTGTATATATTACCGCCTATTCTTGAAATATCTAAATGTGACCACATCTCGAGTGTCTTGTTAATGCTTTTGATTGGTTGAAAGTTAGATTGAGTGATTGTTTGATTGGTTGATCGATAGATTGATTGATTGGTGGATTGATTGCCTGTACGTTTGCATGATCGCATTAATGCTTGATTGATTGAAGGATTGAATAATTAAATTTATTCAATTAATTGGTTGAATCGATCGATTGATTGATATAAAAGCGCATGCAGACGCACAAAGTACATTAATAAAAACAAGCCAACATTAAATAGATCTCGAAAGAAAACGTAAAGAACTATAAAAAGATCTAAAGCAAAATAAATCTGCTTCGGCATAATGCCGTGATTCAGTTTGAAATGTAACAGTGGCAAAGGACAGGTAATACAAACATTCAAACACGCGCCTCTGCCTTTCTATTCAGTCAACAGCAGCTTGCTAATATCACCTTTTTATACAGAGCTAAGTTTGGTGATATTACAATCTCTTTGCCGCTACCTGTTTATTAATTCATAAAGCCGTGAAATATTTGAACTCGGGCGCCTAATCCATAAATTATTCGCAGATTTTTTCTTCGTCGACGAAACTCCCTACACTTCACACCTGCCGCCTTTATAAGCTAACATAGCATTATAATGAGTTGACACACGACGTTAAATGTGCTATATCTGTGACGCCTTTCTTCAAATGTACTTTAGAAAGGTTCGTGATATAGTTTACGCAACATGTTCGAGAAATAAAAATATATACGAAACGAGAACTAAATCGAAGCATTGGTTGGACAAATTGTATCATAAATTGCTTAACTGTATTGCCTTTAAACCATAGACTGATTTGACAAGAAGAAAAACATGTAAAAGTGAAGTTATGTTGTTTTTCTTCGTTTGTGTGTTTGTTTTCAATTTTGCATAAGTTAAAACCTTAATCTTTACATTCTATTACGTTTGAACTGTGGAAAAACAATATGCCTGGAATTATTTTTGGCAAAGATACTTACTTATACGAGTGTGCACTTAAATTTCTGACCAAAATGCCGTTTGTTTACATGTTTGTTTGATTAGGTTTAAAGCCGTACCTATAATGTTATTTCACTCATATGACAGCGTGCCAGCACAAAGGGTAAAGGAAACAACCCCCCGACAGCACTGAAAACAAACGAAGACAACACCGGACAATCACAAGACGTAATTCAATGACATCCCAATTAGATCGGCTTCGTGTTGCCCCTTATCTCTGAGAGCACCTCCCTGTAACAGCCAGCCCTATAAAAAAAAAGAACAGAATCCTCTGTATAAGTAGGACCAGTTGTTTAGGTACATTGTAACCACAAAAGTCACAAGTCAAAAGTGACGTAATCGACCCCTAGCTGAGAAAGGTGCAAATGATATAACAAATGTTTATACATGTGTACATACAAAGGCTGCCGGAAGCTGTATTGCTGTGGGGTTTGGCAAGGTTTTCCCTTTGTACCCCGTTGATTCCCTATCAGACTACACACTTGCACTATCTGGAATGCAGCTGTAAGGTGAAGCGTTACACTATCAGGTTCGAGGCCAGCGCTTATATATCATTTACCAACAAAGTATTTGTTTCTGTGTAAAACATCTGCCGCGGCAGTGCCGCTATTAAAACATCACCTCTGGCAATTTTAATATCGTTACTGAGGAATGAGAAGTCTGTATCAAAGTGACAAATGAACATGTAATTTTTTTTTACAACCGGTATTAAATATATAGGAGATATACAAGTGCGCACGAATCCATTTTTTTTTAATTTCGTATTTGCAATTTTGCACTTTTGCGATGTCTTTGTATAAATTTTGTTTAATTACTTGTTGAGAAATTTTGAGATAATGTTTTACGACAAAGGCATAGGGGCTAGCCAACATAAACATTGAAGTACAATGATAAATATGTAAACCATTAGATGATCCACTAAAAAGTCAATTGATAAAATACACGTAGTGTTGTCCTTCCATTGGATTCGAATACATTGTTAGAACGGCCTAACACAAGTGTTATAAGTTGCACGATTAACAACACCAAGTTAAAATACTCATTGAAATTAGAACGTAGGTTTATAATATGCGCAGAGGAATGTATTGTTTAAATTTTGAACCCGGCTGATAAGTATACCCCTGAGATTCTATAATTTCCGCTTTTCCAAAGCTCAGTTGGCATGGTAAATTGGTTAAACGATAAGTTGAATTATATATTTTGAATAAATGAAGAGAGAAAAATTTGATTTCCTCCACCAGGTTTCCAACCTATATAAATTATATATGATGAAACGGCTTTTGTGATAACCAAGGAGTCCACGATCCCATGTATCTTCAATCAGAATCATTTTGATCATTATGTGAATCAATCCTCTGTGTTTTGCCAAGCTACGCCGGAAACACGATTATGCTAAAAGCTGAAGTGAGGCAAACTGTATGAAATAGCGTTGTCGCAGCACAGAAGACAAACACTGAAGGCGTAATATTAGTCTCCATAGATTTAGATTTCAATGGCGACTTTACGAAGACATGTTTTCGATATATAACGTCTTCGGTCTAATTACTGCATTGCACTGGCTATATCATAACAGTGACATTTCCAGCCAAGAGATCCGTTTGGAGACTTTCGGAAACAACGTGTCCTTTAGGTCAACGCTGGATTCCTTTATAGACGGTTTCTTTAGAATCCTTATTAGCCTATACTCTATGTTCTGAGGATTTATTTGTTTGTTTGATTGGGTTTTTTACAACAGGTTTAAGGCTATTTCACTCATGAGGGCGAGCAAGCGCAATGGATGAAGTAAACTATCCTCGTCGTCGTGGCAACAATTGACAAGACAGGACAATCACAAGGCACAATAAACAGATCTCCGGATCGGGTTCGTGTTGTCCCTTAGATCTGAGAGGAAGAGTTGAACACGAAGCTCTCTCTAGCCTTCCGAACTCCTTTAAGCATCATCTCAAATTTGTATACTTTAGATGGATTGGGGTTTAACACCGCACTTGATGTTATTTCATTTACGCGACGGCATGTCAGCAAATTGCAACTGGCAACAAATAAAGACAAGATAGGACAACCACAGGACGCAATACAAAAACATCACAAGCATATCAGCTTCATGTTGCCCCTTAGCTCTGGGAACACCAGGGCAACAGGAAACTTCCTTCCAATTAACCCTCTGTGTAAACTTATAGTAATATTGTCTTTTATAAGGGTCTTACGTCATATTTTTTGGAAACAAAGAATTCTAAGATGTAAATATGAAACTCAGACGCGGTGGAATAAGACGGGGTGGGTAGACTAACAAAGGAATATAATGTTAACTTCTTGTTGTCTTTGGCCAGGCCACCAACCGCGCCCTTTAGCAAGAAACAGCTAGGCTGAAACTGGGGTTTTGGAAACTGACTAAAAACTAGGTTACAACTCCATGCAACTCGGCGAAACTGAATGCAACTGATCGGAGACAGATTCACGTCGATCTAAGCGCTCTATTAACTTGAAAACAGTAAAGTTTCACAGAATTGCACTTCCCACTTTTTGAAGAGATGCAGTGAGTTTGGCCTATTACCAGTTGCACGGAGTCAGTTTTAAGTAGTTTCATATCGACCTTACGGTTGGCTTAAGAGTAATGCTGTAAGTTTTAACTTCAAAATAGACATATACTTCAACTGGTTAAGATTAATTGTTTTCACTGTCACAAAATGTCGCGCGACAATAAAATCTCGCAGGATCTTTTTACCACTATAGTTTTACAGGACGAAATTGTATCGGACAATATTTTGTGATAATGGAATCTGTTCTGCAACTCTTGTGGTGTTGTTTTAAAACGGTTCCACAGTACGCCTAAATATTCGGAGAATGATTTTAGCCAAAACTTGTGACATTCGTAATATTAGTTTCTTTAATTAGGTTTGTACGCAGGCTTGTAACTCCAGCAAGATACGTCTTTTTAAAAGATAATTAAATATTTGAGACGAAAATAAATATAACTCAAAAACACACACACCAAAGACATGATCATGTATCAACCATTTTATTGTTCGACCCCAAATATAACTACTGTACAGAGAATGTAGTTCTCTTCAAATTACAACTAATTGAGAGCATGAGGACTTGCCATAATAAAGACGTATCGTCACACACAATTAAAGTATTTAAAGGTTCACTTTATATCACATTCGTCTACAGTACAAACTGGTCATCTGCTAAACGAGAGACCACGTCAAGTAAAATAAATAATTACACCCTACCGTTATCTCAATAAACGGCAATCACTTATAAAATTATCAAACCGTTAGATTTCGTGCTTGAAATACAGTTTCATGGGTTTGTCCATCCAATCAAATCTTTCCTAACAGTTTGCTGGACCAATGAAAGCCCGTTTGCGAAACTTTCAACGAATCACACCAATCATTGTGCCGCTCTCCTGCTGGATGGAAGACGACTCGTCAAGCACTAAATTATCACGTGACCCATCACAAAAACGCCATCAATATTAACAAAGAATATTATCATGTTGTTTATAAACAAATGTTTCGATGCCAAGATGAGAAAAAAATATTTGTCAAAAGTCGGCTGTACAAAATAATGTCTTGAAAAATACACATGAAACAAGAAAAGACATAGCGGAGAAATCCACATTGTTTGACAATCATCATGGATGAAGTGATCTCAAATTTGAAATATCATTTTCATCTTTGGGATAAGACCCCCACCTACATAAAAGTTGATCAAGTAATTACCTGAGAAAAGGGGGTCCAGAGTGGGGGAGACGCTGCCAGGAAATATCCAAGTGGAAGTAACAAACATTGAAATATGTCTATAACAGTCACCAGTTAGAAATACTATAGAGAATTGAGAGAGCTGGTTTCTCTCTTAACTCCAGCTTCTCAGACTTCAATGCCACCAAAATTGCCTTATAAATCCGTGTGAATGTCGTAAATCGTGGTCGAAATGCCAGTCTAAAAGTCTTTTTTAAGCCTTACAAAGAGAAGGTAAAGATAAAGAGAGACAAAATCAGAGTGATCTATTATTACAAATAAGACGTGAGCATCGTCCAGCTAGAAGCCAGTATACTTATTGTTGTGTAATTGCGAAGATACATCACACGGGCACAGAAGTGTGTACTGAATAAAAGTACCCACAAAAGGCAAGAGTGCCAGTGTGTATTATCTACAATAACTTTAACAGGGAAAGCATAACATATTTCTTGAACAGTCAATGTCATGACACTGTTTGGTCCCATTTGTTTACTCTAATATAAGCCACTCGCCAACAAACATGTTCAGAAATGGTTCGACCTCACCTTATGTAGTAGTCTATCACAAAATTATATTATAAAAGAAAATAAAATATAGCCATCTTTTTCGACAGTAAAAATCAACGGCAGGTCTTTATAGGTACCAACAAAAGGTTTGATAGATTTGAAGTACATTTGAAAAACACAAAACCGTATCCACCATTTGAGGAAAACTTTACACTTCTGCTGTAATCATTTGATGTGTAAACTATATTGATTAAACTCTTATAGAACAATAAAAATATGATTTTCTATTCTCCAATTACTTAGCTTGAATCCTTATATCACAAGCCTTATTCCACCTTTTGTTTTACAGAGTGCCCCCATGCGGTTTCGTTGATCACTCCAGAAATAGAGGTAGTTTCGTGTCTGCATATACCCAGGTTAATTATTATTCAGAGATCCACATTAAATTCAGAAGGCCAAAGTGAGCCTTTGCTGAGACTACTATGTACTGGTATTACATATTAACATGTCACACAAAATGAGTTATTTCCCTTTTCATAATATTGGTGTCAGAAGTGGGATTGTTATATTTGATTTACACATACTTTTAACACACCAATGTAATAAACAGCTTCTCAAGTCAATTTATTTTATAACGTTCTGACAGACATGTTTTTACAAGACTAGTATAGACATTATTACCCCTTGCTGTCAAGTGTTATGTATATGCTGGTCAAAATATTTCAAAATTAATGAAACAGAAGGCTTATAATACATCAATATCACACCGACACAGTATTAGGAGGACTCTTGTGATATATAGATTGTTAGTGTAATTAGTGTATTAAAAAATTACCGTTAAAATATAAGACAGATTTTTGACCCCTACAAAAACCTGTTAACATGGAATAGGCCGGAATCATGACTGAAGAGCTTGTCACATCTCCTATTTCTAGTTGACACATTCACATTGGTTCCTTTACAATTTCTTGTAACTTATACACATGACTTTCTTTTGAACTGGAACACTTTCATTGCATACAAAAAAAAGAAACACCTTATCATCTCATCTTTACCGTTTGCTTAACTTAATACTTCACAATCAGTGTCTTGGGCATCCATTCCCAGTGAAATTAAATCAACATAGTTTATCATTGTAACACAGGGTAATCACTATGGTGCTTGCATAAAAAAAGTCACAATGTTATCTTACAAAATGATAGGAGGGGTGGTGGGGGGGGGAGGTGCACTGAGCATCAATGGTGAACACAGTTTAAATAAAAAAGGGACTTGAAATATCACTGTAAACAAGAGAGAAAAAAATCATTCACACGTTGCACCATTAACAGTTATTTATACAAAGCTAAATGTACAGAAAAGTTGTCTTTCAAGAAACATTCGCTCGGGTCTGCCATTGGCCTAAAAGGTAAAACCGCATTCCCCTCAAGAAGCGACCTTGTCTTAATACCAAGACATACATACATCAGAAGACTCACAGACAAAATAAAGCATACTTGAAGCACTAATAATTGCAAGAACCATATATAGACCACAGTTAAAATATATACACTACATACAAGTAAAGAAATGTAAGGCTTTCAATGAATTACTCCTATAACTAGTATTCCTTTCACATCTGTTTGTTTCTATGTCTGAGGGAGGTTTAACGCCCTGCTTAAAATTATTTGCCTCATGTGAGGGTGTGCCAGTCCAAATAGGTGGAGGGAACCACCCAGACACCTCTGGCACCAAACAAACACAACTCAGGACAATCACTTCAGAATACACCATATAATGACACCACAAACAGATCGGCTTGGTGTTGTCCCTTTGAGAGCACCAGGGCAACAAGAAGCTCCATCCAACCACCAGCATTTCTCATTGGACAAGATTACTTCCGATTCTTTCTCAAAATCACTGAATTAAACCTTTTATCATCACTCTTTTATTGCAAAAACTGCAAAATGTATTACATTACAGGGCATAAGATGATACCTCAGGTTTTCACTGTAAACTCAATTAGCTTTGCCAAAAGCTTCGTGACTACAGTTATCCGAATAAAACATTTTATTTCACAAAAATAACAAAGTAAAATTTTAATTGAAAATGAAAATGGAGAAAAAAAAAAGTGAATGACTACAATTATTCAACCTCAAACACAAAATCTCTAGTAATCAAAAATCACAAAGATCCTAAAATGATTTCCTCTTGGTGCTTCTTTTTAATTTGATTTAAAAAAAAACAAACTAATTGTGACAAATTTTCCACAAAGAAATTCACATATCAGTGCACAATGAAGGTTAAAATATTATTTTAAAGTGCTGTTCATACAAGTTTTTAACAATTGAAAACAAAACAGGTTAACAATAATAGTCAGTGTTGCGTTTAATTGAATACTCCGTGTTTAGTTTATAATATATGTAGCTGCTTTATAAGGCTGTTCCACAAATGTAACATTATTATTAATGTGCGCTTGTTCTTGAAGCACTTGAAGTATTGTAGTCATCAAAATATTTGATTTTCCAATTTTTTAAAGTTTACATTCAAGTTACTTTACAAGTACAACAATATCTTCCAGTTTTGTAATTTCAACCAAGAGTGAAACCAAATATCGAAATGTATACTTCGTCCATTAACTCAATATTTATACAAACCAGTACAACATATGTAAAAAACTTGTACATGTTGGTCTGAAAATCTGTCCAAAGTTCTTCCAATTCATTTTTTCATTGCATCCTTTGGTCATTATCCTAAACTTGTTTGTGTACCAGTTATTATATAAAAAAGGTTTAAGATGAAATGAAATATTCATTGGACCATTATGTGAAAACAGTAGACAGATATTCAGGCATTCTGCACTTTTTTTACACAATCAGAAATTTTCCTCAGAAAATCATGGAGTAATGACTGTATTATAAAGGTCACAACACTGGTTTTACAGACTGTTTTACCAAGTTCTCACAACACCATTGTTTTGATTAAATATCGTGATTTCCAAATGGTTACAGGTCAATAACTATAGTACAAATTTGACTACACTACTTATCTAGTTTAGTCCCTGCTATTTTGGATTAGTAAAATATAATTCTATCGAGTCTTAAATAAATCTATTTCATAATTTGTATAAAATATGACAAATCTGCATGCTTGTGTTTACAGTGTAAGGAATTACTCTCCAAATCCATGTCATACTTAGCTTGTGAGCATTACATGTATATGTATATCTTTGTCATATCTACATATGATCTAGTATCTAATATCGATATGTCCAAACATCACTGGATTTAACAGACTGATCACAATTTAAACAAGTAAACATTCCTCCTCTCCAAAACAAATAGTATCCATGTTGTTGTTGTATCCGACCATTCTCTCACCGTACCTTAGATGTCCAATCTCTGTTAAGCTATGTTGATTTTCATCTCTACAACATGCTCCTTTCAACCTTGAGTGCAAAGTCCACAGAGATTATATCACAAGATCTTAAATGTCTATGTGTTGGTATAGATATTTCTACCTAAAGAAAAACTATATCCATGAAGCTGCCATTGGCCAAGGCTGGCTCGGAGCTCGGCCTGGAAAACCTTGGCAATATGAGCTAGGTTCCCAAGGAATTTCCCTGTGTCCTTCCAAAATAATAGGACAAAATTCTCAAGAAAACATCAATATACAAGTGGTATATAATCAGGGAACTTCTGTATACAGACCAGCTGTAGTCTTTTGAAAATCTGTCATAAATAGAACTTCAACCATAATTTGCCACAAGTTCGCCTTTCTGGAATATGTCATCAAATCTTCACCAGATGCCTTGATAAAAAAATACGCCAACATCTTGGAATTCCATACTCAGGGTTCCCTAAAATTACCTCCAGATAGCCAGGGTTGGTTTTCTGTAATATGTGCCTCCTGTTGTTGTTGTTTCGTCATTTCAATGACAAACACCACAGTTAGTTTCCTCTACAGGTGAGAAGGGACTGTAGGCCATGCTGATAGAACGAAACGCGAACACAGCTGGGTCAAAACATCTTCCCCCAGAGGAGCGACTGGAATTGTTTATAGTCTGAAAAATACAAATAGATAAAAAAAATTAAGATCACTGATGGTTGCTTTATAGACGGATTGATAATTTTCACACATTAAGCAGTATTTTAGCTATGCTGTGGTGTGAACATATTGCACAGTTATTTATAACTTATATGATGTATTGAAAGAAAATTGCAGCCAGCAGCAAGATCTGCTTTGGTAATTTGGTAGTTTGAGGGTTTCAGTGCAAAAACAACTGACAGTCTTCATTTTTGTTTGTTTGTTTATTTTGGGTTTAACATCGTACTCAAAGGTTTTTCACTTATATAACAAAGTTGTCCATTTCAGACTGTTCCTTGTTTAGATTGGTGGAAAACCAAGAGGAAACCTCGTTAAACCCATCCCGCGATAGCCAGATCCACATCATGTGACTCACTAATACACTAATATTTTTGTTATAAATAAATTGAAAAGCTAACATGCAAGTTTAAAAACTAGTTAAAGTTATCTCCCTTTGAGCAGAGGATAAATAACGAAAATACAATAAGATGGCCATTTTACAACAGCTGGCAACATGTGTAATAAATGAATAATAAATGATCGGTCAGGGTCATTTTGTGTATATTATCAGCACTGGTTTGTAATATCAAACCCTTCTATTATCACCACTAGCTGGTGAACTGGTAAAGTATCTTCATGCCAGTGTGTATATCAGTACCAGCCATAAGCTCCACTGGGAGTAGATAGCATTTCTAGACTCTCCCTTTTAAAAGGTTATATAATCAGTCCGAAAAGAAACTCAGCATTTGAAATCTTTGAACATATAAACAACTGAGACATGTATAAAAAAAGATATCAACTGTACATAGTGTTTAAAGAGATAACCATGAAGTCAGGGCCTGGTTTTCATCAGTAAAGATCAGCACATGTAAGTTAGCTGGTTATTTGGCTGCCGTAGCTACAGGAGGGGGTAAAGGGAACGCTGAGGGGGCCACCGAATTACAGGTTAAACATAGTAACATGCATCCAATAACCGTGAGAAAGCTTGAATTCGCTCTGAGCAAGTGGCACTTCTCATTCTATGTATATTTGACTAATAAACCATAAAGATGAGTCTGTATAGGTGAAGATGAGGGGTGAATTAGATAGCCTGTCATACTTCAAGTCAAAGGCCAATTAGCTGTGTCCATTCTAATACACTATTTCTTTCAATGTTCATGGCAGCTGGGCAGAACACAAACTTACACACCAGACCTGTTATGACACTATCTAATGGGAATCTTACAATGAATGATAATCACCTGTCCCATAGAAACATACAGGAGATATAAAATATCCCCCAGTCACTTTAACATATGAGAGGGGACAGTTGTTTGTGGCTTCCGTGGATGGATTTCTGGACTTTTTTCCTCTCTGACTGTCAGAGTTTCTTCTTTAAATTACTTGTCAAAATAGAGTTCATGGGATGTTGATAATTCTGGCAGATGCTCAAAAGATAAGCCACCTTATCAGAGAACATTTGCTCCCCCCAAGGAAGCTATAAAGCCTACCATATTTTATTGGCAACCAAATTTTTGTCTTATAAGCTGTGTTCCATTTCTTTTACACACAGTGAATGTCAAGGCTGAACATTAAAAAAAACAAACTGGGACTCTGCTTCCTCAGTCAGCAGAGTTTCACATTTCAACATGTGGCCATCCTGTCTTTCGTCCTTCCATTTATCAGGGCTTTTAGACTACATGTTTTTCAAAAAGAACATCACTGGAAGCTATTAACTACACAGTCCTTCAGAACTCTGGCAACAGTCTTCCTGTGATTAAATCAACACTTGACAAACAGGCCCATCGTCAGAAACTTATCGATCAATTCTTTAGAAATATTTCCACAGTTTTTTTTGGCCACTCCTTGATCACCAACACTTGCATTAATGCCAAAATACATTACGGTAACCTTGGAATGTGTCTTCTCTAAGCAACAAAAAATCATGACAAGAATTGACAGGCTCAGCTGACTTCAAGCAAAAAAGAAGTATTGATATTCAATGGGAAAAACTTGGAACACACATTGGAAGCACACCCCTATATAGGTCAGAGACTCTTGAAAATATTCTAGGATATGGATAGTAAAAAATATTTAAAAAAAGACACTTTGTCACGTTGATTTATGTGAGGTGATGACACGGTTTGTTTATCCATGAATTGACAAACGAAGAAAACTTTGAAAAAATATAACAATAGCTATTGCAATAACAGTTGAATTTATAGATTTTTTTATTTTGTGTATTTTATTTTTGTTTTTAAGAAAAGATAGAACTGCTTTTGAAAAGAATGCATAGGTCAATTTCTAAACTGCATCCTAGCCATTAATCTTGGAGCGTATTAAAGGAGTCTGAATATTGCACATGCTATATCATGGCTCAGCACAATGGCAGATCAATACAGGACAAGTCAGCTTATTTCCACATCATCGGCTCCCCTAATTGATACTCTAAGGATTTCATGGGCTCCCCTTCATACATTCACCGCCAATTAGGACAGATATATCCAACCGAGATAGTTTTTCAAGAAGCCTTCGGTGGTGGTTTTTACACAAACGGAAACTAGGACTAGCAGACAACAGGGCTACTTTCTGAGAACCCAGAAATCGGATTCTTTGTCAAGCTGCCACACAAAGAACACGATAATCTTATTATACGTGAGAGCTGTGTGAAGAGTGAGGCTGGCGTGTAATTGTCACTCTGGCCCTACATCAACCTCAATCTGCCGGCTGTGAGCATCAAATTTCACTTCTCTCTATTGGATGGATAGCCACGCAATCATAAAGAAACAGACTGTCATAGAGTGATGGTTTTACATTTCATACACTACTGGTTTATCATGGGTCGCTAATGTAAACATCTCAGAGCTACCACTAATTAAATGTTAGTTGATTCTATTTCTTACAAACTAACTAAATGGTTTGATTATCACACCGCATTTTTTTAAATTACAAATTAAGATTTTTTTCATAAATTTTCTTCTAATTATAAGACAACCATTTTTTAAAGAAGCAGTGGCACTCTAGCCTTGTTTGAATTATACACTGGGAATGGACTCTATTACAGTTGTTACAGCATGAGTAGTTTAGTATTTCTCCAAATATCATTATATAGATCTGTGTGTTCTCCAAGGAGAGTGCTTCAAAAGATGTTTTTTTCCACACCATAAGCCTGTGTTTTGTGAGTGACATGTGTGGTTTTAATAACAATCTCTATTGATCAATCATCTTTGGATTCAGTTATTCAAAGCAGATAGCTCTTCATATTTGCAGGCAATCACAAAAATCTAGAAAAATGGAAGTTTTATTCCACTGTAATGACACATTTATTGAAAAGTCTGGATGAGAAATATGAGGAGAGCATTTGGCACCAGCCCCTCAGAGAACATGTGGTTAGGGGCCGGCTGCTTGGTAGCTGTGACAATTTTCTGCTTGATCCATTAACTCATTTCCTGCCAGCGCCAGTCATCTTCACGGCTTTCATTATTGTAAAGGAACCGTTACATGATTAACTGCACTATCACAGATTGCCTCTTCTTGAAGCTAGTTGCACTGGGGATGACATATTGCATGCTGAGCAATGGTGATTGGCAGTACCCTCAAGGCTTTGGTAGGCTAAGGGACTTCTTAAAGAAGCACCCTGGAGAGAAGGTAGGAATGTTAAAGGGGGAATTTAACGCCCACTAGTCACAGGAGGGTGGTTGAAAGGAGAGAGGACAGATGTAACAAGCCAGACTCCCCATAGGGCACACCAGATCTCAGTTGACCAAGAGGAGAAAAGGGTAGTTAATAAAATCAAACCAATCAAACACTAATAAAATCAAACTGTCTTCATGGGTCATTGGCCAATGAAATCTAATCTTTGGTGTCAAGGGAAGTTTTGTGAAAAAAAAAAACCCTCCAATTTGATGGTGTCCAAACACAACATTGCAAACCTTATTCAGTGTTTATTTATAAAAAAAACCAAAAACATTTGATTGTTTGCACCGCTATGTCTTTGCCTTAGAAAGCCTCTATGTTATAAAGTTTTATATATGTTATTATCTGCTGTCTATTTATGATAAGAAACTTATTGAAGTTATGCTACATTGTACTTATAGAAAAAAACATTGTGGACTTGCATGTATTTATTTGTTGCATGTATTTAGTTGTTTCAGATGAATTAAAATTCTTGACAAAATAACAATGCCACTTTCTTCTATAATCCCCGACAAATAGTTTTATGCAGCTGAAATTAATTGATAGTGACATAAGATGCTTTTAAGCAATAAGTATGCAAAGCATATGCCATCTGGTTATTACAGGGGCAGTATCTTTCAAATGTTGCTGTATTACCTTTTCTTAGCAATGGAAGAAGATTAATTAATCAGCCCAGTAAAACAACTTCACATTTAATACATGTCTTGGTGTGGTAACTATTAAAGTACAATACGATCATGAAAGTAAAGTTCTCTTTAAGTACGGTGTTTACACTTGACCAATCAATCCAAAGCTAGTTGATTAATCATTTCTCAGGCTACTAACTATTAACATGTACCTTTATGCTAATAGATCACATCTGACAATTACATGCATGGTACAGGAATGGACACCACTCACCGGAAAATATCCCTCATTAAAATTACCAAAGACAAATTAGAGGGGCTTGAAGGAATACAAATTCTGTCAACAGAGACACAGAGCACTTGTAAACAGAGGCTATGTTATTTTATAAACACTGGATAGAGTGTGACCCTGGCTCAATCTGGGATACCCTTGGTCAGGTGCCCTGTAACTAAAACCACATGGGAGTTAGAGGTCTGGATGAGTACTGAGGTGATGTGGCTTGCTTTAAATCATTTCTCAGTATTAAAGGGGGCTAGATACTTCTCTGATTTTAACCTTTGATGTGATTTTAAGACAGAATGACAAATGATACTATATAAATTTAAAATTCCACAGACATATATTTTTTAAATTGGTAAGTAAAGTTTGGAGGGTTGGGGGGCCAGAGGTAAAAGAAGTGGGTATGGGGTCTAATCCAATAGTGAACGGAAGAATATGAAAACAAAATTGGGAGGCAATTTGAAGGCCCCTAACATTCCAGTCTGGTCAGAGAGCCCATTTGGGAGTTAATACAATGCCCTTGTCCACCCAGGGGATGTCCATTCTGCCCACTAGATGGACAATATGGGTGCCAGGGTAGGGCTGTTATAACAAACATGACCCTACTGGGGGTCAGTGCATACAGACCACCAGCACATTGTGAATATGTTTACAAGTCACTGTGACATTGCTTTCTCAGATGTTCTCAACTAAATCAATACAACAAAAAACTGTTCTCATTTTCATCAACATATAGCCTATCTTATACATAAATGGTTTGTTGGGTTAATTGGTATTTCTAGATTGTACTACTCCTGTAAACTTAAATACGGTTATGTTCTTGTACAGGTATCGCATATATAATCAGGTTTATCACATAACTAAGGTTGTTTTCTTTGGTATGATTTTTGATTGATACATTTACTACTTCAATATTCAAGGTCAGATATAAAGGTTTTATCGTCTGTAACAAATCATAGACATGGCAACCTTTCATTTATAGATTTTTCAAGGAGATCTTTCATTATGACATATCATAGAGTTAATTAATTTAACAAAATCAGAAACCAATTACAAATGATATTCTTTAGAAATAGACAAGAGTAATATTTTTGTGATAAACAGAATCGAGTTGGATAATCGTTTTTTTTTTTCAAACATAGCAATTTTTTGTTGTGTTAAAATCTTGGCTTTATGGAATGGCTAGCATTGTGGCTATACACTGTTGTTGTGTATGATGACCAGAGAGCATCAGAGAACAATATCAACGGTACTG
>JAQQZZ010147487.1:0-12766 GCA_030265115.1 Mopalia vespertina | reverse complement strand
ATCGGGATAGCCCGGCCATCTAAGATATGACATGGAGCTTGAGACTTATCGGGATAGCCCGGCCATCTAAGATATGCCATGGAGCTTGAGACTTCATTGTCAAATGAGTATGGTTTTTGCTACTGGAAGAGAAAAGTTCGAATTGACTGAATGATATGGGGTTGAAAAACTTTACTTATTTGTTTGTTTTCTACCAATAACCTTCTTATGTAGGCCTAATCTATACTAAATCCCTTTTATTTCCTGTTAAATTTTAAATCACTTGATGTGAAGTGTGCGACAATTCTCACTCTAGCCCACTTGTTTAAAATCAGCAAATAGATATTGGTTGATAACAAGCGAAGTAGTCAAGTTTTCACACCCTTTATTATGGTCAATTCAAACTTTACTCTCTTTTTATTAAAACAAAATACGTTGAGATGTTCCATCGACTCCCTGTCAAGTAGATGCGAATACGTATCTTACAGATTTGAATTATATACATTGAATAGAGATACGACGTCCAGCCGTACGAAACCTATAGAAATAAGGCCTGCCTCCGAATAAAAAGTAATATTGAA
Source organism: Mopalia vespertina (assembly GCA_030265115.1). NCBI lineage: Eukaryota > Metazoa > Mollusca > Polyplacophora > Chitonida > Mopaliidae > Mopalia > Mopalia vespertina. Next base: position 12,206 of record JAQQZZ010147487.1, on the reverse strand, counting down.
TCTGTATAGCCTCACCAAAATACATTCTGTCCTGTTCGCTGAACGCTCACCGAGGGACGGTTTCAAACCCAGGCATGTCACACCAAATCTCGTTCTCAAATCGGGAAGGTCAAGAATGAGTAGGGTGTACTGTTGAGAAACGATCTATTTTGACATGGAAACGGACGTCAAGTGGTCGTTTTAAGGGTCCGTCTAACCCACAAGTGATTAATGAAAAAGTCAGAATGGTTTAAATCAAGGTAAGGCTATACAACTTTTATATATTTTATACACAGTAGCGTTCGCTTATTTCTCTAGGTTAAGAAGATTCAAATAGCGTAGCTACCTGTTTTATTCGTTACTTTTGTTGTCTTCTCCTGCCTTGATCAGTTCTCATGTGGTCTGGAAAAACCTGTTTAGTCTATTGAATGTAAAAACGAGAAAACAAAGAATCAGTATCCATGACTTGCTGGAGAATTGCTATTATACTAGTTTTTCCAGATGGAAATCTACTTATAGAAAAGAGCTTCTCATACTTTCATATAATATAGGGTCTAGCTAAAATTTTAACCAAAATTCGACCAAATAGGTTTTTCCAGACGAAAGGCGAGTGTCATGCGCTGCTAACAAGGAAGTCGTGTGACTCAAATCACACATGGATTATTTTCCCAAGTCTTATTCGCGGCACTTTTCTTGGTGAAGAAATTCTCAAACTAACGTTGAATAATACATTTTCAGCAGGCCTACATGTTAGCACTATTACGTGATACTAAATGTTGTCATGCAATTCTGACGCTAGGCCTCTTTATCTAATTATGTCAGCTATATAGATAACAAGTCTAATTGATTATACTTTTTTTAATGAAAAACTACAAATATACACAGAATGGAATTCAAAAAGTCTTAAACAAATGAGTAGTACTTTGGGCGCAACCATTTTCAGTCAAACATAAGCATAACCGACTCGGTGGCAGTTTGTAAGAATGAAACATCCAGATGGAAAGAGGAGTTATCTCCCTTAATCACGAATTACGCCCAAGTCATTAGGTTAAGAACCCCTAAAATGTTCTGCTATTAATGATGTTATTTTGGAGAATTCAATAACAAGAAAGGCTCTGATGGCCTTACAAATCGTAAAATATTAATACGCCTCACGCAATACGGATAAAAAATGACCGAAAATGGATTCTGTCTAATATTAGTTTGAAAATACTGAACGGGGGCTGAATGTTCTAATCGCTGCAAAATCAATTTTATTTGGAAGATACAAATGAAATATTGTCATGTCTCCCAAGGTTTATGTCCTAATTTCACCTGTCAGCTTACATATAAGATAAATACCCAATAATCTGCTATTCTGTGGCATGTTCTACCCATGCACTGTTTCCAGCGATACTGAGTTCTTAAAATCAGTCAAAACAATCGTTAACCTTTTAAGCATATGATACAAGTGTAAGGAATACGTTTTGAAACAAACAACGAAATGGACTTTTCAAAATACAGATTTTTAAAAAAAAGATGTCAAATTTGAATAAATAACGACGTGAGACCTTAACCCCCCCCACGTAATGAAACCATAAATAATCGATGTTGTTTGTATGCATTAAACTCAGATCAGTGTTTGCTACTCTACAAGATTAAAGTTTCTTATATGTTTCCCAATCAGATTTTCATAATATTTATCTGCCCTCTAAGAAGAACTATTGTATGACTGGCAACTCGTATACACGTGATTCTCTTCTTGCTAGAGCACGAGGTTGCATGTTGATTCTTAACAGCTTGAAGCATGGCTAATTTTAAGGGACTGGAAATGCGACTTTGGTTGCTGATGTGTTTATTTAAGGTATCCCTGCATTTTCACTGACTTATTGGAATCAATTCAACTGACAAATTTCACTACGTCCGTGTTTGGTTGGTGCAGGGCAATCTACACTGCAAACGTATTCTCGCGAGAGTTGCTAAAATGGACGAGACTAAGACAACTCTCGTACGCTATGCCATGGCCATCGCGCATTAATTTCCGCCAATATTTGGGGCGACGTATGGCACAGACCAGCAAATTAAAGAAGTGCAAAACAAGACGGCCCGGGTGTATCTTAGGTTCAATGTATCGACGTATGAAGTTGAATCGATTATATTTTAGAATGTTTACACTGAAGTCCTCCATTTAATCTGTCAAACTGAATTAGTGTGTAGACGTCACTCAGAAAAGTACCGTAGTCCGGACAGGGTCAAAGTTCAGAGAGTAATAACAGAAAGTGTATTTCACTGCAGTGAAATATCACTTTTATGCGTGAAGAATACCGGATATTTCATTGGTATATTAATAATAAACAGGATTACAAGTATGTTAAGATGCGAGAATTACTTTAAAATTTATTTCAAATTGATTCAAACCTGACAGAAAAAAAATACAGAGCGGTTTTGGGTGTTTATTTTTCAAAATGTAATTACTCCCCGGATAATAAATTTTAAAACACAAATTTAATAACCATAGCTCCATATAAATTTATTTAGAAAAAGTGTGTCATAATCGAAATGTTGTTTTGAAAAATTTGAGTGGACTGTTTTGTCTGTCGAACATCATAAAATCATATTAAAATACCAAATATGTTTTCCGAACTTTAAATAATGGGATATCATTTAAATGCCCAAAGTTTCCTTTTTCAAATGCGACAAATTTGAAGTCGCTACGATGAACTGTTTTCGAGAAACAAGCAAGAACCTGCCAAAATCTGAAGTGTTTTAAATAGGCATTTAAAGATTGGCTTTCGATACATTCCGTTTTTCAGAATATGGTTAAACCCACTTCAATAGACCTATTAATTAGTATGCTGTTAAGGTGTAATACACAATTATTGCAAACATCATTCGAACAACACCTCTGGAAAACCAATCGCAGCCAGGAACCTATAGTCAGCTATAATCACATTCATCTCAATGAATCTGTAACACGCCCTCTGAAAAACTAAAGGCTCAAATTTAATTATTTGTAATTAGGACTTCGAATTGCTTTTCACACTATTATAAAATTTGAACATTTAACATTAAAGAAAATTAATAAAAAAGACCGTCGATGTACATTTGGAACCAGAGGGGCCCAAGCACGATCGTAATGCTGTGCATAAAGCCTTTTATAATTGTAAAGACATGTTGGTTTTATTATCAGTAGGTCTACATTGGGCACTGCTATACACGTAGAAGTTCACCGGTTAGAAGGTATTGAGTGGCTACAAAGTCATTCATCAGGGGCTAGTAATCAAGCAATGAATAGACGGTTCGGCCATAAATAGGCTCCATTATGTGTAGTGATTACAGGAAGTTGCTGTCGACGCATGGCAAATGACAGCTATTTGGACAGTTTGGAAAAAACTTTTTTTTTTTTTGACTTTCATTCGTTGTTTAGAATATATTTTCTTTTTTTGAAATAATTTATCAGAGAACTATAGCCTGACTTAATACAGGCTTATCATGAATGTAGAATTAAAATTTTAGTAGTTTGTTGGTTCAACCTAAACCACACAATGGAGGGTGCATCAACCGTTAATATCGTATTAGGAAAACAAGTATTCCCGCATGGACAAAGTCTTTTCTGCGCCAAGTTGCCAACCACCACCAGCGTCTGATGACAATTGATGCAGGTAAACGTTACTTCACTGGCCCGTTATATGGTCTTGATTTTATTAAGCAATATTTTTTATAAAGTTATCTATTAAGTTTATATTTTTATTGCAGAAAAAGACAATTTTACTCGCCTCCACGGGGATTTGAACTCGGATATCTGGCTAGCAGGGCCATATAGGTCATTGATCGAATTGACATTGTTTACTTCACGGTCTTTTTTTTCTCGGTGCTTTCTTAAAGTGAACATAAAATGCATTTATTTGTGATTAAATATATAGGTTTTCGGTACGATTGAATGTTTGAAATATTTGAAGAAAAAAAACCCCAACCATATTATGGCCATATTGTCCATTGTTTTAAAAACAAACAACAAATATTTAGCCTGCTTTCAAGTTACTGCGAGAACGGTCTGGTTCACGCGAGACTGATGCTGTTCTCGTTGTTCATAGATCTCGTGTGATCAGATCTGGTAGACGCATGGCTATTGTGCTAAGATACGAAGTGAAGCGAAGTTGTGAGGCAAAAGTGTGATTCAAACGTACTAGGCGAAGGTGCCAAGCAAAGAGGCGAGGGTCCAGCGATGTTTCGCGGAGGTTCAAAGCGAATGTGTGGAGCAAAGGTGGGAATGATGTGGGACGATGGTGCGAACATCAGCAACGAAGATAGAAGATGCGGAAGAGGAAAATGGGAACGATTGTATGGTGGCGGTGTACAGGCGCGAAGATGCTAGTATGAGATGAGGACGTGAAGGAATGAGGCGAAAGTGGGAAGATGCGTGTCGATTGTGCGAAGAAACAGTCAAAGTGTAAATATGTGACGCTATTATAAAAAGATGTGAATGTGCGAAGATGCGGTGCGAAGTATGTGCCAGGCGAAGAATCTACAATATGCAGGACGAATGTGCAAGTGGGTAGATGCGGAGCGTATAAGTGACCAAGGCTAAAGATTGTTAGGTTAATATGTAAAGGTCTTAGGACACATGCCTGTCGATGTGGTGACGAAGAGAGGCGAATAAGCGGGGCAAATTGATACGAGACCACGGTGCGAAGATGCGGAGCGAACGTATGAAAGTGAGAGGCGGAGGGCGTATGTGAGAAGTCGAGGAGATGAAGGTGCGAAGGTATATGGCATATGTAAGCGATCCAAGGCAAATTTGCAAATATGTTGACTGGGCGATTTGTTTGTTTGTTTGTTTGATTGGGGTTTAACGTCGTACTCAAGGGTATTTCACTTATATGACGACGTGCCAGCCCAATGAGTGAAGGAAACCACCCTCGACACCACTGGTAACAAACAAAGACAAGATAGGACAAATACAGGACAATAACAGGACGCAATACAGACACTACAAAACAGATCGGCTTCCTGTTCCCCTTTAGCTTCGAGAGCACCAGGGCAACATGAAGCTCTCTCCAACCACCCGAGCGAAGGTATCAAGACGGTAATTTACCGAATATCACTACTGTACATTTAAATATTCCTGCTTTATAACCAAGCTGTCTAAACCTAAATCATGGAAGTAAGACGGCGGCGGTTTTAATCAAATCCCTATCATTGGGAGATTGCACTTTATCTTACCTTAGTCAATTAATTTTTGTTCTTATTTTAGTAATGATAAAGAAGTTAATAACAAATTAAATGATCCGTCATTACCTAAGTATTGACGAAAGAGAAAAATCTTTGATCTCTGTTTTTAAAATGGACAGTGTTGTGTACTCTAGTAAGCAGGGGAGGTCACTCGAAAGTGTGAATGAATTCTCTCAAGGGCGATAACTCGCATTTACATATACCATTCTCATTCTCGACGCCTCGTGATCACAAAGACGAGAAAATATACTAATTTAGAGCAGATTGAAATAAAGGAAAGTGGGGATTTTGTCTGGCGCAAATTCCAGGATTACATGGCGTCATGTGGACCATTTAATTTGATAGTCAACGATTTCTGCCAATATTATGGTTGTGTACTATCCGAATAAATGGATAATATAAACATAAATTAACAACATTAGTTTTCTTACATAGAACTATTTAATTCTTTAGGCCTATCTATCTGTTGGGCTCTGAGTTGGTAAATTATCCGCTTGTTGCAAATATTATCCTTCATTATTATGAAGGTCTATAAAGATTTACTCAGTCGTTATGATGAGATTAGAATTCACACATTTCTACACTTCATTAATTTAATTCAGCTAAACCTTGGCAAATTTCATTTAATTCACTTTTAAAAAAAGCCAGACAAAGGTGACCCAATTATAGAATATCAGCTAGCACATCAATATTCTCTTCTGTTTATGTCTCGCATGGTTCGAAATTAAAAGCCATGCATGCATCTCTTTTTTGCCCTATTCAGATCCATAAATCCACAAACAAAGTCCCTTTACAATATAGTTTGGCGCCTGTTGAAGTCGGAAAGGCAAATCATTATTCGCTGGTACAAATTCTACAATACATATAAAAAAAATAGGGCACCGCTCAAGGGGTGCAAGATTCGCCCGCTGCAAGTTGATGGTTTGGCACCACCAATAAGGCAGAAAGTTGTTGTTTTTTTACCTCCAAAGAAACAGGAACTTTTTACGGCTTTGACACCTTCAATGGGTAACAAATTTATACTTTCCCACCTCAAGTGGAGTGGGGAAGTAGTAAAGATGGAAGTGATGGAAGTTTGATATTTCTGAATTTGAATTAAATGATGAGATTTAATCAATTAAATGGTTTATGTCACATGTACATTTATTGTATGTAAATGTCTATATGGCATAAAATACATTTGATGAAATTACCAGTTAAAGTTTTCGTTTAAAAGTTATGGCCCGGACAAGGTTTTTAGTATTATGAACAATGGTGACCTTGACCTTGACTCAATAACCTTGGATATAGGTCATGACACCCCCCCTAATCATAAGGAACATTTGTGCAAAGTATAACCTTCTTCAAAGTTTTTGTTTTAAAGTTATGTCCCGGTCAAGGGGATGTAGACAGACGGATAGACTCTTTCCGTATCGGCACAGATATTTACGGAACGGAAATGGCCGAGGGAGTTTCCGACATGAAAAGCTGTATCAACCAAGATAACTACTTGAATCTAGAATATGTTAGGCTGCGTCGAGATTTTTCTCGACTACGATTAGGTACTGCGGGTTTATGTGTAGATACAGGGCGTTTATTGCTCTCCCACGAGTAATGAGAAATTGTAAATGTTCTCAGACTGGACAGGTAGAAGATCCGTACCACTTTATCCGGATTTGCCCAGCTCATAATAAATAATATTAGGAGAGAATGTTTACCAACCAATCTGATATCAGTGATATATGTCCACAGATTTCCCATTTTGAAAACATACATTCACTACACAAACTTGCTAAATTCTGTCATCTAGCTTTACAAAAGCGAGAAGAGATGCTTCATCCATAATCATGAATTGTTTGTTCCACACCATGTATTTTAATATTTATTATTATATTTCCACAAATCAAACACAGGGGCACAGGGATGTCGATTTATTAAAACCTTATCAATCATCTCATGTTCATCCCAGAGACAATTTTTTAAACAGATCTTAATCTCGAGTTATTATGGGTAACCCACAGAAATATCGAGAGAAGTTTTATTAAAAAAAGGTAAACACACTGGCACAGGGATGTCGAATAGTTCAAATGGATGAATCATCCCATGTTCTAGATAACACTAAGAGGCAAGTCTCTAAATAGATCTTTATGTCGAGTTGTTATGGATAACTTACATACATCTCGAGAGAAGGTAATGGTATATAAAGTATTGATAAATATGAAACAAACACGATATTCGGTATGGGTTAGGTATAAATCAACCTACAAATTGGCTTTTAGAGCTATAGAAATTACCCAAAGGATATATCAGCTAAAGAGAATTAGTGTTACAACCTGGGAAGTTTCGCCTTGACCAGCAGGTCTTTTAAAATTTTTGTTTCTCTTGTATTCTATAATGGGTCTTTGTGAGAGAGGAGTAGACATTTTAGATATATAATACAATATTTTGGTATTCCTGTATAAGAAGACTAGCAAACTGGACATTTTAAGACCCTTTACCTGGTCCCCAATTGAAACCCAGTGAGAACAATGTTTGGAGAGTTTCCATCCAATAAACCTCTCTTTCGAAAAGTGTCTCTTTGGTTTCCTCTTCACGTTAAATGCTGTAAATAAATCATTGTCATTTTTATAAATTGATGATCGTAACTTATCTTCAGGTAGGCGTCAAACAGAGCCTAAAAGAGTATTAAAGTCGAAATAGTATTTTTGATACCACCGGAATGGTCAGATAAGCTATATAAACAAACACGTAATAATCTTGCTCACGCATTTATCGGAGAGCGACACGTTTTTAATAAGTATATATATTCTGCACAAAACACAACAAATATATATTTATGTATAAGTATATCACTCGTGATAATTTTATAATAATCCAAAACTTCATGTGTATGTGCGTCTGTGTGTTGAGTGTTGCGTATTGGTCAGGCATATCAGGAAACTACTTGTCATTGCCGGTATTTCACTGGCATATAATTGAGTATAACATTGAAATGGTGAAAGAAAGCGAGTAGGCCCAGAGCTGAGTTATGTAAGAACTGCCTTTGTTAGAATAAAGTTATAATTGGTAAGTCAGAATTAATTCCAGTTTCTTGTTATAGGTCTTCAAGCTTGTTAAAGCCGTCTGACGTTTAAGGGGGAAATCTCCCGGAAAGAGTTCTCAGTTATTCTGCCCTCGATGATGGATTTGCGTTGCATGTTATCTATTTATAGTACGCTAAACATCAGCTCCTCTTCAGAGACGATCAATCACATACCAACTATAAATTCCACGGAGGTGACCAACCACTGAGCTTTTGTAGTTTACATACTCAGAAGCCAGTTGTTAATTGTTTGTTTGCTGGGTTTTAAAGCCGTACTTATGGTTATTTCACTCACATGACGGCATGCCAGTCCAAGGGTGAAGGAAACCACCCTTTAGGCCACTGTCAATAAACACCATAGACAACAAGACACCATAGGACAAATTACAGTCATAAGGACGTAATACCCAGACATCACAAACAGATCGGCTTCATGTTGGCCCTAGGGTCCTCTTTCTAAAATACAACCATTCCAGGAAACCCCAGCAAAACACAGAATTTCATTGCTCTGGTTCAACTTTGAACAGTTTTAGCTGGCGTGTAGATAAAGCGTTTCCGTCATTGGGTTAAACCCAGAGTGAGCCAAAAAACGGATTTTTCATCGCTTCAACATTAAAGGAGGGAAGCAAATCTTGCGTGTATTGCTTATGTTAAATTTTGTCAGACAAACATATGGATGCCCATTGTTGATTTAAATAAAAGAATTAGCAACAGATAGGAGTAAACAGTTCTTCAATACTTGTTTCAGCAGATCGATGGGTGCCGCCAAATTTGAGAAAACAAAAACCGTCAAGAACAGATAACTCTTAAAACTGATCAAATTTAACCTAGACGTTATATGGAGAGCATTACGTCAGGGTAAAAAATTTGAAAGGGCTATAATTGAGTATCTTTAATCTCACACACATTCAAAACATGGAGGTCAGCAGTTACGGATGGATATAACCATGCTGTATGAAGTTTTGGGGAAGATTTGTCAATTGGCTTCCCGGTTTCCAAGCGTGATATTAATAACACCAGGGTGTGTTCGGTCTATTTTTGTCACTCAGAGAGTTTTATTTTCCTCTCTTTTAAGGTCTGTATGTTTGATCGAGTGAAGGAAACCACCTTCGACGTTCCTGACAACGAACACTGACACGATACAAGGCAAGCTATGGACATGCTGTGACTTCAGTAATCTTCGGTAAAGCTGAACAGGGTTAGGTAACCCGAAATGTATTGACAACATGAGTTTTTTTGGAGTTGTTATTACACTCTACTGTGTGAGACTTTTCGGTGGAAATTCAAATTGCTTTTCTAGACACCATGACAGATTGACTTTGGGTTGGCCCTTAACTCTGACAGGACAACGGCAACATGGGGCTCACACAGTCACCCACTATACCTTAGGAGAATTGAGCCCCGACTTGCTTTCTATATAGATCCACTGGATCTGGAGTCGGGCGATTTGAAAACCCCGTTAGCAGCCTTCACTCACTTTGTCCTCAAGCATTCTTATTATTCCCGTTGAGCATCAATTCCTTTCCAAAGACGATCAATCAAGTAGCTTCTTTAAATCCCACAGAGACGGCCAGCATTTGATGGAAGCTTATACAGGTATACAATATAGTGGGTTTTAAGTCTCAGAAGTACCTGTCAATTCTCCAATCTCCTGTTTAAAAATAGACGATGGTTAATAGGGTCCTGCACTCACCAATCCCTGGTTGAATCAGAAAACATTAGTTTTTGTTAACCGCTTGTCGATCAGCAGCAAGGGATATGGGCAATGACCATTTGTCGGTATAACGCATTTGATTAAAACCGTTGCCGTCATACCTCTATGACTTGAGAATAAACCGCTTTGCCATATACCATAACCATTTTTAAATCGTAACCATGTAGCGATATTCGGCAAATTATCGAAAATTCCTAAACCAATTTTTTCCATTTTATTTTGACCCACATTTTCAAATGTTTAAGCAACTATATGATTACGTAGCCGAAACGTAGGGCGCCGCCTCATGACTTTTTCTGGTAAGAGAGTGATGGAGCAGGTTTATCCCAAAGTTGCAGTCTGGGTTGAAAAGCTAGATTGTACTTGATGGTTACAAAATGGGTATAACGCAACAAAAAAAGAAAGAAATTTCAATGGTGTGCAGTTAATTTGGCAGCATGTACTTCCGCTATCCTGTGATGACTACGCTATTTAATTCTAGAAATGAGAGAATTAACTTTAGCGCCGATGCCATGGGATGTCAACAAACTGATTTTAATGGGATATAAATTTTCTCTTCGGTACTTGATCTGTTATAACGTTACATAAAACAAGATCGATTAGTTAATCTAGATGACCTTTAGCTAACTGCTCACATTCAGTGTAGTGTAGTCTTACATTGGACAATGGAGGCCCTGGACTTTGGTGGACCCCATCTGAGCTGACGTCTGTGGACTACGTTTGCTTGAGGATAACATCAGGTTTAATAGTTAATACAGATTACCGCGTAATAAATTTATGTTTGGATATATCAGCTCTAATGGTAAATACAAAATGCCGTGGAGTAAATTTATGTTTGGTTTTAATCAGAATTGCGTCATGAGCACCAATCAAAGAAAGTCATTGTGAATATTGAAGAAACAAATATTAATATTTTTTGCTATTTGTTTAAAAAATCTAAATTTAAATACCATCTGATCAGGGTTCATGTACGAGTGTCATGCCATTATTGATAAACTTGGTACACATTCTTATATGTATTGCATGCTAAGGTATGTCATAAGTTGGGTCATTGTATACACCGGAAGTGTAGTTTAAGTCGAAGGGGTTTGTGGTTATATCGTTTTGGAGGTTTATTAACACTGTTTAGTAATCGTTAACCACTGTTGTAATGGACATAAAGTCTTTTTTTAATTCTTTTTTTTAATAATATATATTTTTTTATGTGGAGATAGAAAAAAGTCTGCTTGCCTCCACCTGGATTCGAACTCGGTCTCTGGCTAGCAGGGCCGAAGTTTATCTGTCATATCAGATTGTGTTTAAGAAGGATTTCAATCAAGCACAATGATATCTAATATCAATTGTGACATAATCATTAAAACAGAAATTGTGACCCATATCACTATGTGCTTATTCACAAAACAAATGTAGGAAAATTCTCCTTCTATAATCAATTGGATCCCGTGAGATCATCTCACAAGTTCGGAGAGAACGGCAAGACAGACTTTGGAGGATCTGTGTGGATATTTTGTAAACGGAAGTCTTTCGCTGGTGATGGTTGAAAGTTTTTATCACACATGAGAGAAAAGTCGGCCCCTGATATATCTGCAGCTTGGTACTCTTGTGCTTGTCTACGATCAGTAACAAATCTCGTTTAGCATACAGACCTACTCATATACATGAGGCCCAAAAATCAGTCGGAAACACGTGTCTGTGAGACTTCAGCGCATGCCGGAAATGGCAGAAGTGAATAACGGGAAAATGGTGAAGCGATTATTTTGTTGGATTATGTAGTTTACCATGCAAACAGCAAAAATTTGTCTTATATGTGAACACTGCACATGCGTGATATGTCTTCCATCCAGATTAGTTCAGAAACAAATCGTTGTGGGCAAACAATCCCGAATTACTGTAATACCAATTTGTTTATGTTGGTAATCAAATCAAATCGAACAAAAACAACCTAGATATTCACACACATCGTGGAGTATAAAATTTCAAATAGTCCATAAGGCTTCACATAATCCTGGATTAATCCCGCGGAAACCTGCTGATTTCTGTCTGTCACTGGCTTTATCTACTCAAAAGTTGCAATTTAAAGCATTGCCAAGGTGAAAACGATTACTGATATATCTGAGAATTAGTGATTGTGTTCTGAGATCCGTTTAGTTCACGCAGGTCATGGAGTTTGTTTGTTTGTTTGATTGGGGTTTAACGTCGTACTCAAGGGTATTTCATTTATATGACGACGTGCCAGCCCAA
>JAQQZZ010147476.1:0-12767 GCA_030265115.1 Mopalia vespertina | reverse complement strand
TATTTAGACTATAATATTACACTGACCAGAAACCTCCACTCAATTACTTCACATCAATACCACATACTCTACCAAAATCAAATTTCCAGCAGCAGAACAAATAAAACAAGACAACACAACATTTTTATTAAGAACTATATTCGAGGCTGACAAAACGCAAGTTCATAATAGTGGTCTTACTCCACATATGAAAATGGACAAACCAAATATAGGCCTATAAAAAACAAATCTTCGAAACTCACCCTAAATTTAATTACAAATACAGTCGCAATAATTAAGCTGTTGAAATATAAACTTACTTCAGAGTAGCTGTTCTGTAGAATCTCAAGGACAAGCAATTTTAACAATTACATAACGAAAACAGTCCGCTAAAATGATCAACATAGTTACACATGTACTCAAGAGGCTATCAAAACGAGGCTGTAAATTAACGTCCGGTAAAGAGTATTGAGATTATCTCATTAATAAAGGGTTTTACGGACATCGAATGATTTGTACCAGATGACGGAAGATGAAAACCCCAAAAAGTAAATATCTCTTACCAACACAAGAGACAAAATAAATCTAATTTCTAAATCTAAGTTTCCTTTATCATAACTACAGTAGATCTACTAGAAGTAAACTCCTTTTTGTATCGCGTTTCTTGCCAGACATAAAATCTTACGTGTTGTGGCCGGCCGGCGATTTGCACTAGACGAGGGAAGTCTAGTAGTGTAGTAAATGTAGTAAATGCACATGTAGTAAATGCCTTTACAGGAGGTAAACTATAAGTCTTATTTCCAAATCTTATTTTATTTGGTCACAACTGCAAAAACAAATTTTTTATATCCATATTTCTGTATTGTTCATCAAGCGAACCGTTAAGTCGGAAGTTTTCAGATATCTTTGTCTACGATAGCAGACAAGACATAAACTTTATTTCCAGATTAATGCATTACGTAACAGTTACAATTCCATAAGCAATATGTAGACATTTCAACAGAGAGCGAAATATACCTATGGCAAGTATGCGTTATTTATTTGGAAGGCGTGTTCATCCAAAGATTTGCAATTTCTTCACCAACCAAACTTCTGATTCGCTGATATAATTTCAGAGTGCGGACTATCCAGTAGGTCTCACAAAAATTGTCGTTGACGCAACTTTCAGCAAACTGCCTCGTTTCTGTGAAAAATAACAAATGCATTAATATATTGTTTCATGCCGTAATATCGTTATTTGGCGAAAAAAAAAGACTATTCATATGTTTACTGTATGGGGTCAGCGCCTCAGTTAAGTAACGCACAGCTGCAGTGGAGTAAAACTCGACCAATCAAAACGCCTCAAATTAAGGTTATGAGCTGTACAAATCTAACATCAGATTCACTCCACAACATGCATTTATAGGACATTTGTCAGTGACTTGTGATTCATCGTTGTTTCCCTAAGCTTTAAGGTCTTGCTGGACTTCGATTTTCAAAACACCTGTTGTATTTAGTCTCTTATGTAGAAGAATATAAATCTGTACCATACCGTACCATGTATATATTTTTTGAAAGCTGGGATACTCAAGATAACATATATGTGAATGTGGTGAAATTCCAATTATTATTTCTAAACATATTTCAAAATGAGTAAATGTCAACAGAAAAAATACAGACTGTATTTTTCATGGTTTATTTCTTGAAGTGCAATAACGGTAAGAAAAAATAAATTAGTTGACAAGGTAGAATAGTCCTTGAATTAGTAAACCGTGTCTCATTTTTTTTAAATTTTGATTAAAACGATCCCAGTGGATTTTTTGTCTATCCCACCTTGGAAAATCTTGTAATAATGTAAAATACAACTTTCAGAAAACATTCATAACAATTAAGGCTGAACTTCTAAAAAATGAGGCAGCGTTTACTAGATCGCATTGCGCTCTTTACAATAGGACAAACTTGAGCTTTCTAACATGAATAGTTTTCTAGAAATACGCCTTGAAAAATACGCCTTGAGTCAGTTTAAAAATAAGGTGCCAGAAATAGGCAATTACAGTTTTGCCACTTGAAATATGATCTTGGACAACTTAATTATAAGCTCCAATTTAACTATTTGTAATTAAAATTTCTAATTATTTTTTTCATCAAAATAAAGTTCGAATGCCTAACTTTTAATCTAAGCGATACAAAAAATTTGGTTCATTTTGAGCTCAAGGGGTCCAGCAAGAACTTAAGAACTGGATTTTCGACCTTTAGTTGCATATTTTGTAGCGCTGGTCATATTTGTTGGCAGGACGTTTCTGTAGGCATACAAAGGAGCATAATGTTACTGTTTGTTACTCATGAAGCCGATCTGTTGAGGTTTCCAGCACTTTATGTATTATGCGCCGTATGTTATATTTGTTATATACAAATCAGTGCTGCCACTGATGAAGATAATGATTTCCGTCAACCATCGGTCCGGTGTGCTATAGTATGAGTGAGATAACTATATGTACCGCGTAAACCCCACTCAAACAAACGTTCTCTTTGTGATTACCCAGTCGCATTCTCACGAGAGTTTCTTTAGTGCACGAGGTTAAGACAACTCTCGTACGGCATGCCAGGCCATCGCTCATAAATTTCCGCCAATATTTGGACGACATTTGCCACAGATCACCAACTGAAAGAAGTTCAAAACAAGATGGGCCGGGTGTATCTTAGAGTCGATTTCTATTTTAGAATGGTGATAACCATGTCCCCCAGTGCTTAAGGTGAAATTCAGCTCAATTTGTTAACACCAAGAGTAACGGCAAACAATCCCTGATCAAGTCAAACGTGACACAAGATCAACTGCCACATATAACTAGTTTTTACTTTAGGAACAAACTTAATACTGCGTAAAATCTTTGCAATCCGAAATTTGCTGACAAAAGCTGATTTTAGGCGCTGATGTCTCCCTAATCACAGCATTTCATAAACTGCAGACACAATTTGTGTTAGTACGTTTTACATTTATTTGTCTGTTTTAAAAGTTTGCTACAGACACAAATCAGTTAACACAGTGTCTGATTCTCTGCTTGTATTGCTCAATATCTTTCTTGTCACGCTACGGGGCCTACGTCACGAGACCCATAGAGTCGACTGTTTAAACCTTTGACAGTTGACACCAATGACCTATATTATTAACCTGTAACACAGAAGAGTGTTAGTCGCGTGACGTCATAAATAGGGTTGGCCACGCCCAAAATGTCAGCTACCAGTGATCGTAGGTATGTATATACTCGTAACCCTCAAGTGATTTTATAAGCTGAAGAAACGATAAGTCGATATCATTTAAGTATGTTTAATAGTAACATTTCAAGGGATATAGGGGTTATTGCCGCCCGGAGCATCGCTTTAAACAATCGGTGAACGGCATCAAAGGTAGCATTTCCCCTGATCCCAGGCTGACGATTTCAACCTGGCGATGTTCCAACCAACAGACCGAATCACACGTGTGCGAGTTGCCAAGTATAACACCCTTCTTCTGGCGATTGGAGCGAAAGAAAAAGATCCTAACAATCCGACTTGGCAATGTAGCAAAAAAGAAGAAGAAAATAACAACAATCTCATTCCGAAATTATCATCACAGCTGATCGGGGAATTTCTCTTGATTATGAGTTTATTGTTGTTATAAATAAATAGTAGAATGTTACAATGTGAAGTTTGAATATACCATAGATAATGCATTGTGGATAGGATAACCCACTTGTCTCGTAGTTTATCCTTTCCCACCATTTACTATAGACACTATGGTATTCAAACTTCAGTGTGTAATATCCTCTATATATTGCACATGTAAATCGGAGGATACTTGACATGTCACATATGTCAACATGACCTTTGGAAAACCAGCCTGTAAATAAATAGGTCGCACAGTTGACTTTCTGATCGACAACAGATCTAAAGCCGAAACTGTTTAGTAGGCGAACGTGAATATTTCTGGTAGGTGCAAATCATTATCAATATGTGCTTCGCTATATTTATATTATAATTTAACAGTGTTTAACATCGTACGGGTACTTGCTTTTCCATATTTAAAGACGTGGCGCTGCTCAGATAGTCTTTTGCATGTCAGAACCTCCTGGATTGATTGATTGATTCATTGATTGGTGTTTTACGCCGTGCCCAAGGGTATTTCACTTATATGACGGCGGTGTATTCCAACAGCAATTGGCACATACAAATGTTTAATGCGTTGATAAAACTGGAAAGTTAATCTTCCTCCAATGCTAAGTAAAGACCGCATTGCGGCAAAACAAACTACCCTAAACCAGACGGCTCGGAAGCTCCTGGACCATTCACAAAATATGTACGGCTTCGGAAGTGGTCGAGTGATATTCCGACGTGGGTTTTTGTGGCAGTATAGGCTGTTTTAGCCGTGATGACTCTATTGTACCGTTGGTAAGGCAACAGATACATTGGTCTAAGATACATGGCCAGGATATTAAACTACGTTAAAGAACTGATGAGTGAGATAATCATTGCTATTACAGGTTCACCATTTTGTCTTCTTAACTTTATTTCTATAGTTTACATCAGAAGGGAATTTCTTTCCAGTTTGCGGAGCCGAAATAATTGTTTTTAAGACCTATCTTTATGCAACTTGGTTGGGAAATTAACCACCAACTGTAATTGTGCCTTTTTTCATTGTGGACTGAACACTATTTTATTTTTGTTGTATTTCGACTGAAGCAAAGTTTGACCTATGTTTTGCTGCATGGCTTATCTTTTCGAGACATTCACCATCAACTGTAATTGTGTCCTTTCATATGACTAATTCATCCATTTATATACTACCGTGACAAATTTCGACTATCATATTAATGTAATAGGATTTCGTTTCCGGGGCATAATTTGAAACTGGAATGTTTGAGACTTGATAGACACATTATTACGAATCAAACGTGTGTTCTGCACAATATTTTGTCATATAAAGGATGAACGTAGTCGCCATTGGTGCTGTATGTGGTTACCATTGTAACCAAATCCACTTACGCTGTATAAACATCTCCATGGACATCGTGGTATTAAATCGATTATACCTTGTTTTTGCATACCGTTTTAAAAGAAGGTATGCATGTTGCTATTGACTGTATTATATTGTTTATATAAGATACTGTAACGATTCTCTCTGTTTACATGAAATAACTGGACAAAATCCAAACACAAGATATACACGTCTATATTCGCCCTCCTGTTAGTATTCACACCAGAAGACGATCTTTTCACGAACAACTCTCCATAAAGACAGTTAGTGGTTTAGTTTTCCTGCCGCTAGTCATTTTCTAACTCAGTAATTCAACCCGAAGTTTCGATAACACAGGTTTGATACGATTACTTCCCCCTGTTCTTCGACTGAGATACATAGGACATCTAACATCTCAGTTAGGACAAATAACCTTAATATGGACAGGGAAAAAACATCACAATACGTAATCGCATCTTGCATGTTGCATAGGCCCTACCATAGTTTAAAAATCTTTGTTTACCGTGGTTACTAGTTGTTCCTTACGCCTATATGGGTCTCCATTGTACCCTGTGAGGGCGTATGTTTGGTTTACTAAAACTCTTGTGTACATTTTATAATTATTTATGTTTCGATCATGAAAACACTTTTATGTTAATAACATATTTTATTGTATTTACTTCCCATCACTTAAAAGCCAGACGACCGTGTGAGTGTGCTGAAGCTGCAGGCTATGCTCTACTTGTCATCATATTTATAAAGCCTATACATTTTAATTGAGTAGAACTATGGGTCCCCGTCGGTTAGCCTTACTTTATGAAGGCTAGGCTATACTCCGCTATCTATTCAAATCCAGTGTAAGCCTACATGAGGCGTGCATGCTCTTGTATACAGCCACCAAACTTGTTATCAAGTGAACACGTACGCGGACGAGAGAGGGACAGAATCAAAGTACAGCCTGTCACAACTAGACAACTTCAAGGTAAAAAAAATCACTACATTTAAGATCTATTGCATTGTGTTAATGGCGTGAAAATTGTAGCAGTTGGCCCTACTTGTTCTTTGTGTGAATATAGGTTACGAGATTGAACTTATTGGCATGGCCTATTTCTTAACTTCGGTTGGCTAACTGGAGCAATGTATGTCAACATTAAAGCTTGGATATAGATATTGCCCAATATATATAGCTGCATCAGTATATAACAACATACAGAGGCGATTTGTGTCTATACCGTGGTCTTATACCGTAGTCATGTCCGTCGCTATGTCTTTTTGTAAAAAAAACCCTATCGAAACTAAAAGGATTTACACTGTAATTATTGTCCTTTAATGGGTGTTTGACAGAAATCTGCATGTCAGAGTAACATGACCACATAGATTTACAAATTACTCCCTTAGAAAGTGGAACCCAACGAAATACAGCATCATCGGATTGCAATTTACAGAGCTATATCCCTCTTAGAGTTATTAAATGAAGGTATATTCTTCGTCCTTTAGCACTATTGCTGTACGCTAAATATGATAGTTTTTGGAGTAATTTTCCGAGGCCCGCGGTCGTGGCTTAGTGTAAGCGAGTACTAATCCTACTTCGATCGATATACCGTCCACGGGATCGAGTCCGCCTGTCGATCATCAGGTATATGAGTGAGTCACACGATGTCGCTTCGGCAATCGCAGGGGTGGTTTTTACGAGGTTGGCCCCGGTTATCTACCGTAATTATAGGCAAGGTACAGTGTGAAGTGGACAATCCGTCGTCATATAGGTGAAAGAGGCCTACCCTTCAGTACGACGTTAAACACCAATTAAACAAACAAACCCTTGTTTGCCGTCTGTTAGTTCGTCTTTTTCCCTTTAACACTCTAGCTGAAAGACGAAACCACTCTAAAACACCCCAAATCTGATCGTATGATGCATTGTTATCCTATTGTGAACCCTATCGCAATTTGACTGATTTACGCTGTAATAAGAAGAGTTATGGTCAACTTAGAGCCCGTAGTGGAGATTTTTGTAATAAACTCAGTAAACAGGATATCTGCATGAATACAAGCATGAGCAGATAGGGTTACAAGATGTGGACTGACTATATACCTTAGCTCCCTTAGGTAACCTATCGATTGTAATTCACATAACTATATTTCTTTTCTTCATTTTTAAATGAATAATAGCTGCGAACCCAAATCATATTAATCGGCTCGGTTATACGTCAACAATGCTGGTCCGATATAGATCTCCCGTAGTTGACACTATTCTGGTTACAAGGTGGCTCAGTTACATCAACAATACTTGTCCATGTATCGATTCCCCGTCATTGATGCTATTCTTGTTGCATGGTGGCTCAGTTACGACAACAATGCTAGTCCAGTTTCGTTCTCCCGCCATTGGCGCTATTCTGGTTGCATGGCGGCTCGGTTATACGCCAACAATGCTGGTCCAGCATCGCTCTCCCGTCATTGACGATATTCTGGTTGCATGGAGGCTCAGTTACACCTACAATTCTGGTACAGTATCAGGCCGCTGTGCAAAACGTGCACTGGTCCGCCGTCGGCTTGGTGCTATCGGGCCGACGTAACAGCCAGTTCTGGCCCAGTTCTGTAATGTTTGTTGGGAAATGACCAAATACAGGCAGATCAGTTGTATAATAGAACTATATTTTGCTATACGCCAATTAAATATTAAAAATTTTGGAGCGTATATTTAGGAGTTATTGGCCCCTTTACCCCCGCCCCCCCCGCCCCTCCCCCAATCCTGTTTTTAGTTGAAGAAAATATGTTTTGGCACAAAAGGAAAAATCAGCTAACCTTATTTCTTGTTACTTTATTTTAGTGCTTAGCGTTACATTTTGAATCCTGGAATTATTAGCTGTATTTTTAATTACGGTTGTTTAGACGATAACTAATTTTTGGTTAGGTATATTAGCAAGAAGGCCATAGTAACCTGCATCAGGGGCGAGGGGTATTTCGCTTTTAGGCTGTATTTTTAATCCAAAATTTGTACGTAAAGTTTGTAAATTTACTCAGATAACTGATCTCTCGGTAGATGCGAATACGTATATAAACTATATAAGTATTTAGAGATAGAATACATTTTTAAGCGAGTGTGGTACTGCTGAGAAATGATTGATTTTGACATGGAAATGGTGGTCGAGTGGTCATTTTATGTGTCGGTCTAACCCAAAAGTGTTTAAGGAAGAAAACGAGATGGTTTAAGTCAGTGTAAGGCCATGCACATTTTTTTCAAGTGCCGAACCATGGTAGCGTTCTGCCATTTCTAGACATTAAGAAGCTTCATGCAGCATAGTTACTCTCTCGGTTGACACACTTTAGAGGAAGTTAATACATGTTCTGTGTACCCAGTGTAAGAATGAAGTTAAACATCAATCAATTAATCAGTCCAATTAAGGTACATAAGCGCTCATTGGACAATACACCGGTATACATAGATAGGCTTAAGTTAGATCATTTGTTATTGGCGTTATTTTCAAAGACAAGATACAAACAATTAAAATGTTTTGCTTCATTCCAAATTTTTATTCCCACATTAAACAGACGCAATTTCTCTGAATAGGTGAACGATGGCGTCAGAAGAAATATGTCCAGCTTTGGTCACGTGCCAGTGGTTACAAGACAAACTCGCGTCGGCTGCTGATGACGTCATAGTTCTTGATACTTCTTTCAATGAACATGGATCCAATTTGGAAGACTATGAAAAGTAAGTAAAAGTAACAGGTTTATGCATGTATGTAAGGATTGATTTTTGTGTCTTTTAGAAAGTGAATATTAGCAGTATTTTCGTTATTTTGGGGCATCACCTTCTTAGTTTGAACAGATTCTAGTTCAGAAAACCCTCCGAGTTAGGCGCCAACTAGACCACCCAGCCTTCTACCGTTTAATAGATACATAAAATGCTGTTAATGTATGTATATCAGGAATTAGGCATCATAAAACATAATCGACACCGCCGCATTTTTATCTCTAACTTATTCTGCGAAAATGATACTATCCGGGGCAAATTCCTTAAAGGAAGGGAAAGCTTTTGATTAACACATATCTGTAATAACATAGTGTGACCAACAAATAACAATAGCGGCATACTTTCCGCTCATTAATGGGCCTTAAGTTTATAACATCGAAACATCGAGTCTAAGGTTTACAATAAAAAATAAATGATTCCCGACATTTTCAAAGATCGGAAACAACAGCTGGTCCCAACTTTGTTAACACGAGGAGGCGCAAATGTCTATTCTAATAGCAGTCTATAATGGTGAATCCGGTGATGACGTAGATCTACGTAATACATTGAGGTTACGTGATGTCACGCCGGAAATAAAATTCATGCACATTTTCGAAAGAGCTGGCTGATTGGTTATAATTCGGCTGAGGAATGTGTTGACAGTCATCGTGACAAGCGGCACAGTCAGATAGCGAAACTGTGAATTCCTATAACTCATTTTTACGAAATTTTCAAAGCTAATGTAAAGATTTTCCAAATCAGACAAAACCCAGCATTTTGTCTTATTAAACATCATCTCACCGCCTTAATTGTTGTAATGTGTATAATTTGGATTCGGATCAAATCGTTCTCTCTTTCGTCGAGCCATTAACTCTTATGAACTGACGGAACACTTCAGATTCCTGCTGTGTGGAGTTCTACAACTGACGTCATGGACTAGTATTTCACTACTGAAAGATATTAAGAACAGAGTTTGAAGTGACTATGTGATACGGTAAGATAAAGCGCATATGTTTGTTGTTTATCTGCAACTAATAGCCTTTGGATTGAATCCCTACTTCTTCATGTTTCTTCTCTGTTAAATTCGAAATCACCAGAGAACCAGTAGGCCTACTACAACATCAACAAAAATGTACCCATAATTCAAGCGAGTGATTAACTAGCTTTGTATTACTCCATTGCCTTTCTCTACTTGCAGAGCTAGTGATTTACAAGTTCAAACTAAATCCGGTAGAAGATACACAGGAGCGCTGCCTATTGTTTCGCCAGTAGGGAGGAGTTTCAACCTTTATAGAGTAGGACTTTTCGTATGCAAAGACAACAGCAGCTATAAACAGAAGTCTATAAACTGTAGCTCCGATATACAGTAAAAAGCAAAAGACAATACATAATTGAATTTATTTAATATAACTTTTTCAGTTACAAAAAGTAATCTCTCAGAGAATAAAAACCTATACTGAAACTCACTTAATAACATTACTTATTGTGCCATTCCCTTTTTTCATAAGACGTTTGCAAATTGTTATATTTGGAGAATTTCTGTACATTGGTAAAGATATCAATCTATTTTAGGCCCCGTAAAACCAGTACGGCGTCTTCCGTTTAAGTTGGATTTTACACGCAACACACTCAGTTTATAATAAGTATCTCTGAAGACATATATCCATTCTTTTAAAAATACACATGAAATTTACCTAAGATGGAGATAAACCGGACAATGCTTTAAAAAACTTCTTTCGGTGAAACTCATGTGCTGCGTGCAGAGGAGGTTAGTCGGCTTTTCTTAAAAAGATCTTAACATTTTTGGAAAGGAAATGATATGCCCTTTCTTAAACCTTTTCTAATTTCGTGGCATTTCATACACTCGTTATTTTCCATTTAACTAAGTAATACGTTAAAATAAAGTACATACTTGCTTGTTGTTTATATCTCCTACCTATAACTTTCTGATTGAAGCGCTAATAAATTTGAAATCATTTTAATAGGAGCTAGGCCATGCAATTTAAATATCCTTCAGGGGTATATGGTTAGGCTACATATCATCTAAGCAGTTCAAACACGATTCGGATTCGAATCTTATATTTTCAGGTGGGCGGTTGAAGAGGGCTTCCCGTTGCCCTATACTGGTGCTCCCAAAGCTGAGCTCTTGTGGCGTATTGAATTAGCATACTGTGATTGTCCTGTCTTGTCATATTGTTATTGGTTATTGTCATGACATCTGGAGTGATTTCCTGTATATAAGAGGGTTTGCACGCACACGGTCTGTCACCGTCGTATATGTGAAATAATCTTAATAATAATATCAGTACGGCGTCAAACAACAGTCAAACTGTCTTTTTTCGAACAAAGCTAACATATATGCATCTGAATCGCCACAGTGTTCTGTGAAAAGTATGTCAAACTATTTTTCCCGACCGGCTTTTTTCGTGTTTAATTTTAAGACTGTAGATGATACAACATGAGGATAAAACAACATGGTTTGTCGGCTTAATTGTGACATGATGTTCAACTAGCGCGAAATAGGCATACTGGTGTATACGTACCGAGTGTCGGCGTACTCATCCCAGTCTTTGGGTTATTTCTACATATTGAGGAGATAAACCCCGTAATGAATCATGGTAGGCCTCTGTTTTCTTTGCAAGAGAATGCGAAGGGGCGACAACTTTGACGATAAGCAAAATAAATGTCATGTTGCACGCTCCAGCGTACTACATTACGAGTGTTACACAATGTCGACAAACATTATTTTTCATATCGAGCAATTAGAATGAAACAATTTGACGCGAGGTATTACAATAGCAAATCTATTTCCTGTAACTATATACATGTGTTTAATTTATTCAAAATATATTTTATTTGAAGGAGTCACATTCCGTCAGCTAGGTTTATAGACCTGAACAATTTGTACCGCCCCACGGAATATATTCCACACGATCTCCCGGATGTGAAAGACTTTCAAGAAGCGTTGCGGTCATCAGGTGTAAACAAGGCCACTCACATAGTCTTATACGAAACTGCTAAAATGTGGCCCTTTTCTGGACCAAGGTTATGGTGGCTTATCAGGGTACGACATCTTCTTATCATTAGCATTTAATTTATGCAACGTTAAATAATGGTTCAGATCAACTGTTAATGTCTTGAGGAGTCATATCTGGGTTTGGTCGACACATAACTTGACTTTGTTTTAACATAACTGACATTTGCTGTCACATAAATGGAGTTTTCTTTGTCATTACTAGACACCGTCGTTCCATAACGTCACTTTATTATAAAATAACTGACATTTGCTGTCACATAAATGGTGTTTTCCATGTCATTATACATTGTCCTCCCATAACTTGACTTAATTATAAAATAACTGACATTTGCTGTCGCATAAATGGAGTTTCCCATGTCATTACTAGACACTGTCGTTCCATAACTTCACTTTATTATAACATAACTGACATTTGCTGTCACATAAATGGAGATTTCTATGTCATTACTAGACATTGTCCTCCCATAACTTGACTTAATTATAACATAACTGACATTTGTTCTCACATGAATAGAGTTTTCCATGTCATAACTAGACATTGTCGTCCCACAACTGGATATAGTTGTCGTGTAAATATATTTTGATGTCCCTAACAATTGGTATTGACTGATGTTTGTTTTAAAGGCATTCGGTCACAATAAAGTATCGCTTTTGAATGGGGGCTTTCCCAAATGGACTGCTGGGGGATTTCCTGTCACTACAGAACTACCTCAAGTAAAGGTACGCTCAAGTTTATAAGTCAAGCTTTTTTTATAATATATTTGTGAACTACTGTATATTTGATCTAGAAACCCCCGTTTACTTGATCTTGTAAACAATTGCGCTTATTAACATTTGTTTCTGCTAGTGTGAATGGGCAGCCCAAAAGGCATGATTCTCGAAAGGCACATATATATTTAACCCTTTAGGCTGTCCAGCTTATACATTTCGTATGGAACATGTTCACAATTAAAATCAGTGATATCTTTTCATGCATGCCGATTACTCGAACTATGAGGGATAACTCCTCCTTGTTTGACTACAAATATGGCCCAAGTGTGACAAGGTGTGGA
>JAQQZZ010147454.1:0-12768 GCA_030265115.1 Mopalia vespertina | reverse complement strand
CATTAATTTCCGCCAATATTTGGGGCGACGTATGCCACAGCCCAGCAAATAAAAGAAGTGCAAAACAAGATGGTCCGCGTGTATCTTAGAGTCAATGTCTCGACGTAGGAAGTAGAATTGATTTTATTTTAGAATGTAAAAAAAAAGTAGATGATTTATTCCCTTTTTAACAACTGGCCAAACCCATTCCAATGTCATTTAATTTCGAGGAATCCTTATCCAGGATGATCTCTCGCCAACAAAACACATCTTCCCGAGGCAAGGCGGAAAAGAAGATTGTCGCATTACGCCTCTCTTCCTTTCCTATACCTTGCCTCCATAGTCACAATTAAAATCACCGGTCAGTTGGCCTGTGTGAAACTGCAAAGCACAATACTATCAGTTTTCCGTTTCGTGTTGCCCTATATGAAGAACCATATTATTGCATACGCGGGCGTTATCCAGCCTGATATCTCGCCAACAAAACACATCTTCCAGAGGCAAGGCGGAAAAGAAGATCGCCACATTAAGCCTCTCTTCCTTACCTATACCTTGCCTCCATAGGCGGTAAAACCGGAGTTAACTAGAGTCTACAACATCTACTTTCGGATGACATCTCTTTATCCCACCCAAACAGATTGGAGCTTTCTTAGAATAAGAAAGAGGTGGTCTAAACAGAGAATGACAAGTAGGCTTCGTGTAATAAACATGCACGATCTTAGTCCCATTAACGCGTCCTTACATCATCACAGACACGTTAATTGACAGTGGCGCCACACTTGTTTGCTGTAGACTTTGATGAGTAAACGCCCTGGGTATTGGCTGATTGTTTCTACAACACAACAATTAAATTTACAAAACAACGGATCTTAGAAAACGAGTTAAGTGATGATTGTGGGCTCAAATTGAAGAAAATGTTCACTTTGACTAACTGTATGTCTTTATTTACTTGCTATTTCTAAAGTTTTTATTTCGATAGACGTTTAACTGCGAACAAAATATCGTTCGCAGGGGTTACAATTTTTGTTTTTACATTTTACACGGTCACTCTCCTTCCGACGAAACTAAACAATTGTTAAATATCGTCGGGGAGGGACTACCAGCCACGTAAAACTATTTCCCCTTAGCCCCGAGGACACCAGAAAGTTCCCTCTTAAACGCCCGCGTATGCAATAATATGGTTCTTCATATAAGGCCACACGAAACGGAAAACGGATAGTATTGTGCTTTGCAGTTTCACAGGGGCCAACTGATCCGGGGATTTTAATTGTTTGACTATGGGTAATGCGTTAAACTATACTCGTATTAGCCTTTTGCAAGACATTCTTGCTTACTAGATATTCAAAATGCTTCAAATAGAACCGTTATAATATGATTAAAAAAATTCAAATCCATACCAGGGATCCATCGGTGAAGTGCCGGGTAGAAGAAATAACACGCACAAATAACAACAAAAATCCCTTTCAAAGCCCGGTTCTTGCAACAGAGGGCCCCTTGAAACGATTCCATATTCCAGTTCCTCGTTCAGGAGCTGAAAACACGCAAAAGTCCTTTAAAATATGTGTACAAACTGTAGGAACTAATCCATGTCTCGAACGGATTCCTTTTTTTTTTTTTTTAGCTCAAGAGATGGTTTGACTGAACACAACACGAGATATTGTAAATGTCAAAGGTTATTCAGGTGACCTGTCCTGGCTTGGCTGACCTACAACTGTATCCCGATAAAACTGTTCTCAAACAAATGTGGGCGTGTCGATCTTGTAATGCTAAATGACGAATTGATTCGCGATTTGCATATAAGCTATCTTAACCTAGTCACTTGTCAGTCACATCTTTTCTGTACAATCAAATTCACGAGATTTTTTTGTCAATGCTAAAGCCTCTGCTACAGCACTAGCCTGATCTATTAGCCAATCAAATTGCCCAAATAATGTTTGTGTGATCAGCCAAAGGCTGACTAAAAACGAGGCAAAACCCCGGATAGTTTACCATGACTTTTCTGAGAACCACTGTTTAAATTGGCTATATTGTTAATTTTTCAAATGAAGGTAAGAAACGACCGCTTTGTCAAGCTTTCTCATTGTCATTTGCCGTCCAAAAAATGTAAAAAAAAAAAAAAAATTGATTGATAGTTTGTTAGATTGGGGTTTAAACGCCGTACTTGAAGTTACTTGAAGGAAACCACCCTCTACGCCACTGACAACAAACAGAGACAACACAGGACAATTAAAGTACAGCCACAGGACGTAACTCAATGACATCACCGACAAAACGGCTTCACATTGCACCTTAGATCGGAGAGCACCAGGGCAACCGGAAGCTTCCTCCCTCCCGCCTCAAGAAGAAAAGGTCATGCCGGATTACAGTTTTAGAAGAAGAAAAAAATACCCCGAGAAACCGAGAAACTACTAAAGTGCTAAACTGCGAAATGATTTCCTGCTTTTGCCTTCCGGTAGAGATCGGATGACAAACTGGCGAAGTTGATCTTGTACTTTCATCCTGTTCTGGAAGATCTACATAACGAAAGTGTGAAATTGGGAAAATATGAAACGATACCGCGAAACTGCGAGGCGAAGCTACGAAACCGCAAAAGTAGAAACAACGAAAGTACATAGATAAACCCTTCACAGTTTTGGTTTGTTCTTTCGCGATTTTGCCGTGAACTTTCGTTAAACATTTTTTGTTTCCAAGGGTAAAACTACGAAATCACGAGCGATCACATCGCATGGGTCACTTTTATGACTGAGGGCACTAAAAAATTCCATCAGTCTCGTTCTGAGGCATTCTATCCGACATTAAGAACTGACGCATGGAGTTGGTATATACGACACTGTTTTATTCAGGGGTCTGAACAATCCGTCACGGCTTTGAGTTGGCGGATTATGCTAAATTACGGTTTTAAGTCGTACTCGTAACGTATTTCACTTATATGACAAAGGATTGTCCAGATCTTACTCTCTCGGCGAAAAGCGAAAGAAACACTTCTAACGCCAAATGGTCGTTGTTGGGGTCGATCTAACCCACAAGTGTTCAAGGAAGAAGTCGGAATGGTTTAAATCAAGGTTAGGCCATAGAATTGTTATATATTGGAGGATTAAGTGCAGAAACATGGTAGTGTTCGCTTAATTCTGAAGGTCAGGAAGACTCCCAGAGGCCCGAGCGTAGCAAACATATAGCCTACCTGTAGACAACTGGGGGCTTAGAACATACGAGTGGTCGGCCTACATCCAATTAGGATCAGCTGTCATATCACAACATGAAATCGTAGCTTCTTCACCTCTGCCATTTTTTTTTTAATTACCAGGCTTGGTCATGTGAGTGCACGTGATTAAAGACATGGCCTTTGTGAAGCGGCTGCTAAATTCAAAATTTTGTTGGCTGAAAGACAACACTGGATTGTGATTCTGTGGAAGTTGAGGTTGTTTATGGGTCGGTCTAACCCGTAAGTGTCTAAGGAAAGAAAACATGATGGTTTATGGTAAGGTCATGCAATTTGTATATATTTGAAGATTAAGTTCCGAACGATGGTATCGTTCGGCTATTTCTGGCGATTAGGAAGCTTCATGTAGCATAGCTCTGAAAGTGCCAGGGAAATAAGACGCCCCCTCTGTAGTCTCGGATATAGATCTATAAGCGTTACCTTTAAGATGTCATTTCGAACATTTTAAGTGAGTCAGACATATGTTATCTTTATAATCAGTAATGTTCAAATCCCACACAAAAACAACAAACACGGGCATAAATATGAATAATTGAGTTGTAATTTTATTTAAAATATCTGCATTAGAAATGCAAGTTCAAAAGAAGATCGGCTGATCCTGAATCGAAATCTATCGTCGGACCAATTAACTCCTCGAGGACTGATTCGGCTGAATGAAAAATAATCCCGTATAAGTTATCTTCAAGTAAAACCAGTTTTAACCGCTTTGCTTTATCAAATGTCAGTTTGATCAGTCCAGTTAATGCAGTATGTATGATATTTGATTGTCAGAGCCACTCGCATGGTTGTGGATAATTGTGTTCTTTCTCCTCTGTGGTAGGTCCTGAATAACAACCACGAAAGAGTCCAATGTGTTGATCCCCAGACTCGTACAGATTTCACTGGGGATGTGAATATCAGATGTCTATTTCTTGAAGGCGTGGAAGAACAGACCACAGGATTCACAGATTGGGTCCAAACAACAACTGAGACACATTTTGAAAATTTTGCGAATGGGATGACAGGAGATCTCGAGAACTTTGAGATAAGGCGTGATGCACCAGATATGGTTGAAGGCCACCTCAGCGAACACACAGCCCCATCCCATAGCGATACACAGGCCACAACAGACAGTAGAAATGTTGTAGCAGAGAAGTTTCCAGATCCGGAAACAACTGTAGGAAAATTTCCAGACACAATCGATGGAGCGGATTCCTTCCGGTTCGGCTAACACGTCCTCAAACGCCACCTGGTGGTGGAAACATAAGAATAAAATGGTTTGATAAAGAGTGGTAATGTCAGGAATGCCTTCATTATATAAAGCTGTAGTCTTAACAACAGGACGCTGTCATCTCCACGAATATCAACATGACTTATAGGGCCTACGCAATAGTTTTCACTCCACATTGTAGATGGTTTGTACTGATATTCAGTTTCCTTTCTACTTAGGCCTTCTTCTTTCTAATAGTTTTTCCAGTTAAGTAATCCACAACAATGGGGTTGGCCAGTAGCTAAAAAGGGAGATGAATCTGTCACTCATATAACTGGCAGTGCCACCTATGTCATTAACTAACCATTCAATTTAATTGCATATTGATACCATGCTCTTGTTGGTCAATGGTATGGATGACAATTTTGGTCATATGAGTACAGATTTATCTCTCTTTATGACCACTGATCAACACCATTAAATTATATTGATAGTTGTAAATGACATAGGTGGCAATTTCGGTTATAAGAGTAACATATTTATCTCCCTTATTGAACACTGGTCAACCTCATTATAATTATATCGGAATATTCTGAACTTCCACAGACCCCTTAGAACAAACTAAATACTGCTAAATATTTCCATACCTGTATATATTGATTGATATCGTTGGGGTCCCTGTTAACTAAATCAATCTCCATGGTGGCTGGACAATATTCGAAAAGTAGACTGTGGTCAAACTGGACTGTGGAATGAGCAATGCTGACATTTGTCGTGAACTCCTTGCTTATAAGGCATCGTAATGACGCTCCCGTTTCCAAAACAAATCCCGCTATCTGCTTTGTATCCTTGGTGGTAGTTGTGAATGTGTAACAGTGGGTTATTGTTAACCACTTAGGATTATGGTCGTCCGAACACGTTACTTAATCAAAGGTCACATGTATAGGCTAACTTATTCCTATAGTAGAGTTAAGTAAACCCCTGTTGTTTATCTTAACACAACGAGGACACCCTGTGCGCCACTCCCAGTTTGAACATTTTTATAAAGATATCCGATTTAACCTTGTTCAGTTTGATATTTTACAGTATTAAGTTTATAGACCATTTTATGTTTAAACAACAGTTTTTTTTTGTCGAGATGTATTTTCCAGACCAAATACTAAATTGGCAGCTTTAAACGTTTTGGACCTTTCATACCATTGTCTGCGTTTGTATGCAGTAACCGAATCAAAACTTTATTGAATTTGAAGCGCTGCATTTTATCTTTTACTGTGACAGTAAAGACTTCGGCAATTTGTCTGCCTGCCGAATATATCATGAGCAATTAGTCGGTTTGTCCGTCTGTTCACCAGTAACTTGTTCGCTCATCATCCAGTCATTCAAATCAAAGTGTTTGTTACCTGCGTAATTGTGTCAAATAACCTTGATATTTGATATTTTTAAGGAAAATCTGGTTTTCAACAGTATTTAATTAATGAGAACGAATTGGGCCAGACAAATAGATAACAATAACCTTATGTGGTTAATATGCTCGATAAGAACTAGCGGTCATCAGTCCGAGTTCCTACTAACTGCTTGAACACTTTAATAGTGCACTCTGTAGCGTTTATATAGTACTCTAGAATGTAGATAACACTTTGACAAACTGTTTGTTATATTTCTTTAAACAGCAATAGACTGTATATGACTCTTGTGAACAACAATTCAGTGTTAAAACTATTGCTGAATAACAGATATGCCATGAACAAAATGATGCATCTGTCAAATGAACTGCTGTGAGTTTTGCTAAATTATAATATTGTGAAATAAACCAGTTTTTTAATGAAATTGAGTAAATCTCTTCGTGCAACGGGAATTCAACACAACGTGGGCTGTGAATATTTGTAGATTATCAATAGTGTTGTAGGAAAGTATTAATACTGAAAACCTTTGTGTCTTTATAATATGGTAAGAATTGACGTGGACAGTGAGTAGAGGCATGTTTGGTTTCAATTCACAATAAAGAGGCACTACATATATATGGGTATTTCCAAAATACCGGTTAATCCCTTGCAACCCGGTACTGTTTTTAAATGACTGTCATTACACCACAATGTGAGAGGATGTAGTAAAATTGTATCATTAAGGTAAGAGTTAAATTCAAATAAGTAAAAGAAATATATATCTGGTCTTTGTGGTATAAAAATGCATGACGTTAATCATATCTGGCGAATTCACAAATGGATACAAAATGTGCATGATTAACTATCTACACCTGGCACAATTCAAGAAACTTTATTTAAAGTCGGTTGTCAATAACAAACATGGAAACATTAGCACTAGGCGAGCTATTTTACCGACGTGAAAAACAAAGACGAAAACAAGTAATACATACGGAACAATAAGACTAGAGTAACAATATAATATTAAAATATAAATGTAAAAATATAATAATATATACAAAATCTGTTGGATTTATTTTGCTGTTGTTGTTGTTAAAATGTATGGATAAATCACACAGTCCTGTATAAAAGACAAGTACATTAAGATATATAAAATATAAATATGTAATACTAAGAATGTCTCTACATAGCACATTTGCAACTAGGACCACACCAGCTCTGGAGTAATCTGCGAAAGTCCTTATAATTTTCTGTCCTTCTGATAACATTAGGCAGATCATTCCAGATCTGTGTTGCTTGGAATCTAAAAGATCTTTTCCCGTAGTTCGTAGTTCGAACCCTTGGAACATATCAAATATTATCAGATTTAAAACAGTAAAAGTTATTACGGGTTTGTACGAAATCGTTGATGTAAGTAGGAGAAATACCGTTTAAAATTTTAAAAACTTCAGTAGCAATGGATCTCAGTCTGCCACGCTCTAACGATGGAAGACCAGACTTTTGTAATAAGTCATCATAACTACTGGTCCGATTGTTAAACACGAACCGTAAAGCACGGAACATGACTTTTCCATTTTCTTAATGTAGGTTGTACTGCAAAAGTGCCACACCAGAGGACAGTAATTAAAATTAGAACGGATAAAACATTTATACATGAGTAGCTTTGTACTCGTAGATAGCAAGTGGTTTAACCTAGCAAGCACATTTAATTGTTGGCCAGCTTTCTCGCACAAGGTTGATATATGGCAATCAAATTTAAGGAAGTAATCAAAATCGACAACCAACAATTTAACGTTTTCTTGACTCTGTATGACCTCCCCTTTTACTGAGAATGATTTGCAAGCGTCTTTGGTCTTCCTGCCAATACGTATCGCTTGAAACTTCTCTGGGTGAGCTTGCATACTATTGACAGAGAACCATTCAATAAGATTTTCACTCTCCTTTTCAAGGTCATTTATCAATACATCAAGGTTTTTATGGGAGCCACAGAGAGTGTTGTCGGCTGAGTAGTTATATAAAGTAGAGTATTTTACTTCATTAAAGATATCGTTTAAAAATATATTGAATAAAAGAGGTCTTAAAATAGATCCCTTGGGGACACCCTTAATTATATCTGACCACTCCCTGCGGACGCGGCCAAGTTTTACACATTGTTTACGATCTTGTAGATAGCTGGACACAAGTGAGCATGAGGCCTGAGACAAATTATAATCTCGCAATGTATCCACAATAAGACTATGGGGTAAACAATCAAAAGCCTTGGATAGACCCACCAGCACAGCACCAACATATTCATTGTTGTCCAGTGCTGCACGCCAGTCTTCCACCAACCTAAGAAGGGTGCTGGCAACCATAACCTGCCCTAAAGGCTGACAGAAAATCATGAAAAATATTTTGAAAGTGAGAGGCAAGTTTCACTGATAAAAGTTGCTTATAAATCTTAGATATAGATGAAAGAATACTAACAGGCCTGAAGTTACTTTTATCCATATTACATAGTTTCTTATGAACAGGTATAACCTGAGCTGCCTTAAGCCTATTAAGAAAACAACTATCACGAATACACCTGTTGAACAAATCACTTAATGGAAATTGTAAAGCGGACGCTCCAGCCTTAATAAGTTTGGAAGGTAAAAAGCACAAACGAAGGTTGGATACAGTGCCTTGCTCTTTGGGAGAAATCATTTCTTAGTATTTTTGATAAGTGGAACTCTTTTGTTTATTTTACATATGTGAAATTCTTTGATACCACTAGAGGTGATAAAAATACAAGTACATCACACACAAATCCGCTTTATGTTGCCTCCTAAGTCTGAGAGCATCAACAATTGCTTTAGCTTTGAGGTTTTCTCCGTAAACAAGAAGACTTTAATAACGTTCTGATACAGAGACATTGTAATTTCATGCAATATTTATTTAAAACGTATTCAAAGCATATTTGTTATAATATAATCATTAAACAACAATTTGAAATGTGTAAACTAAAAAACTCGACTAAATATTTTAAAAGAACTGCAGTAAATTCCCAATTTAGGAGATATGGATTTCTGATCTATTTCGTACTACTTTAAGGTTATTCTTAAAAGTTATAAATGAAGGTCATTTCTTTATATCTTATTATCAGTACTATTTTTCTTTTCTGCTGTTCCTGCATTTAAGTATGCAAAGTAATTCTTATATTCTGCGTCTACTTTCTTTTTCTGACCGTCCTTGTTGGGCGAATAAACAATCAATCAATTTAAATAGTTGGACACGAACATCCTTCAGACGACAACTCGATCCAAATCGCTGGCGAATGGTCTTATTAATAGCCCGGTATTGCAAGACCCACAACTCAAACGGGATCTTTGATTGGCTTTTACTTAGAATAAATGTAAAAGAGCTTCTAATGTAATCGACCGTTAATACAGTCTTTCTCTGTACTTTAAGTACTTAAAGCGCTGTTAATAATGAATAATTCAGTTGTTTTCTTAAATACAAACAAACCGTACCATGGGGGAATTAGGCCTACGCCACTCTGTATAACTAAAAGCCAATTTAATCATTCATTGCCTTGTACATTGTAGTCATAAACAATTAACTCTGATATAAAAAAAAATTGGACACTGGTGGAAATTACAATTCATTATCGGGCCGATATAGGAGTTCGTCATGACGAAACCTCAAAGCCGCATGCGTCCAAAACACACACGCATCATTTGCACGAAGAACCAGCTCCATTCCTATTTACCTCAAAGTCTCATATATTTCAATTATTTTCTGGAGGGCGAGTGCGATAATCATAAATCAGTCCACATTCAAACATTCAGCATGCACTTGTGACACTACCCTGCTGTGCCTACCCCAATCTTTTTTCAAAATAAGCCAATGGAAACAAAAACTTTTCAACCATCTTGAAAAAAACGTATATGATAACATAAAACTCCTAGTTTTCATTCATCAAAATGGCTGCTTGATCACGTAAATTCACATTACGTGTGATCTATTATGTGCCGTTAGACCATTTTTTTCAATTTCTTACCAATATAAAATGCTCATTTTCCAATCTCATAACCCACCAGCACCAACCATCCAACATGTTTAACGATGTTCGAACCTGTAGACGGGCTAATTCAAACTTAGAAAAAAGTTCGAACTAACAAGCTGACGTCGAACTTCTAACAAGCTTACTGCGAATTAACGCCAGAGGGCGCTGTTTAAAAGGGAGAAAGCTCTTGCTCTAGTATCAGAAAACACAATCCCATCTGTTTCTTAACTCTCTTCCATCATATAGACGGACTAATTCAAACTTGTCAAATAGTTAAGAAACATATGGGGTTGTGTTTCCTGATACCAGAGCAAGAGCTGTCTTCTTTGTCCCCTCTGGCGGTAATTCGCAGTTAGCTTGTTACTTCGACGTTAGCTTGTTAGAAGTTCGAAGTCAGCTTGTTATTTCGAACCCTCACAACAACTGTTTCAAGTTTTCTCCCATTCTTCTTGATTCTCCATATAGAACCATCTTCTTTCTTAAAGAACCCTCAATAAAAGCATTATTTTTAAGAGTGTAGTTATAGTCAGCCTATCTTTACACATTTTTCTTGCATTCTTTTACATTTTTGTATGGACGGACATTTTTATCTCCAGTACCTAATTGTAAATAATGGACAGTTTTGCTGCACACATCCGGGTTTTCCAACATCGTTATTCTTGAGGCAACAAGTCGCAATTATTCCTGGTTTCAATTCTATACGAAGAGAGCCCAATACATTAAATATGATAATCACCGATTATGTTTACCGTCTTTGTCGACTTTTAATCAGTAAAAAGCATGCAAAGGCATTTAAATTGCATTCACGACGCATAAAGCGACTCCTCCTGTAACAAATCATTGATTTGTTTTCTTTAAAAAGCGAGCCTGGTGGTTATTAATATATAACTGCCTGTGTGCTGTAATGGCTTTATTGTGAATATCGATGTAAATCAAGAAATGACTTTATATATATTTTGAATAAATGAAGAGAGAAAAATTTGCTGCGAAATGCAACCTGCATTCGTTTATATGTCCTCAAGGGAAGCCAGTGTACGCAATACTTTTTACAATATTTCCTCGATTAAAGTAGTTAGTTGATTAAATTTCCATTTCAACCAAACAAAATAATGGCTTTCAATTTCAACAATCAGCTTTAACACTTCAGAGTGTATTAGGTTAATCGCTCCTTTGGTGCATATGTTCGAGAAAAATGTTACAATGCGTGGTAGACACCGGTTTCCCTTTTATTCTGTAAAACCATCGCAGAAAAGAGGTTTGCTGTAAAGCTTCTAAAATCTCCAATCTTGGATTAATTGAAAAGTTACAAAAATCCATCAACTTCAAGGAGTTATCCACAATCTGCATAAAGTTTGTACACTCGACTTGAACACATATTATTGAGATAAATCGTTTATTTGAAAACATCATAAAGCTTATATTTCTGTTGTCTTGAATAACACACTATGAATTCAATATTCATCAGCCAATCCAATAGAACATTTAAAGGGACTGCTGTCAGTTATTGGATAAAGAAATCCGTGTGCTTAAAGCTTTGATTAGCTTTGGATACACACGTATGCTTACGATAAACTTAGCTAAGTTCTTTAAGAGGCAATTAGAAGTTGGATAGCAAAAAACACAATACAAATTTTCATTTCACTGGGTAAAATCCAAGCCAACGAATTTGCAAACAGCATGTATGCTTAAAAAACAATAAAACATGAATAAGTAGAAACAGATACAACGCGTGTGGCTTATCATCTCGTTATTTAGCCTTTCAACCAAACAAATGATTAATCGACATAAGATTTTAGACAAGCATCATTGTCATAGTAACCGTCTTCATGAAATGTAAGAAAGTATTCAATATATTCTGGCATTACATGACAATTACATACGCCTGCCTTCTGATGGCTTGGTCGCCCTATACTCTCTCGATATAGCTACATTTATAACAACCAACTCAATCGGAAATGTACTGACAGTCTTTTTTTCTCATGCAGTCACTGTGTTAAGGTATATATATGTGATTTTTCCTGGATTAATCCGGTTTGTACAACACGACAAATCACCATTCTTCTTGGAATTTTATCTGTTCACGTTACAGAACATTCCATCAAAACGAAATGACGCATTGCCATCGAGAATACAGCAGTTTGATTCCGCTCTCTTTATCACATTACTCGCCGCAAACTTCTCTCAATACGTTAGGAATGATCGTCTTGGATATGAAATACAAGAACAGCAGATATTTCAGACTACAGAACCCATAGTTTTGACTAACAAAACAAATAAGCCAGTGTTCGTTCTAGTTTACCAAGTAGTATATGTGTTTATTCTATACGACTTATATACAAAAGAAACAATGTGAACAAATGTTTTTTATCGTCCTTTTCCCAAGGAATTTTAAAAGATAATTTAAAATGTCTTAACAGTATAGAAATACTGTTCTAGATTATGTGCGTAAAATAAATTCCAGATTTACCTCTCTCATAAACGTTGAACGTTGCGAGAAAAAAATGTTAATCATCAGATTGTGATTGCCTGGATGATTAATAAAAATGAATTTTTTGCCGAATGCTTTAAGTCGTTTCATCCAAATATTATGTAGGTTTTGGAGATAAAATGGCGTCAAAAATATTGGCCAGTTCCTAAATGAAGTGAAACATACTTTGAACATTTTCCATTTGCTCATCATAGATTGACAGCAGAACATGGACATGACATACAATTCATCATAGTCACTACAACTAAGATTTTCGCTCGTACAATAATGATGTTCATTTGACAAGAGCGGTAATTATCTTTCTATCAATTTCACATCCTTCTGCGTGGACACGGAACAGAGTCCGGTTTAACGTCGGTTCACATACACGAAGATATCCAACTACAGCTGGGAATCCGGAAATATGTTGTCTTGATTTTCTGCAATAAAGCGAATAAGTGTATTAATCCGTCCGAAAGAAATACTTATTGATGGAGATCATAT
>JAQQZZ010147443.1:0-12768 GCA_030265115.1 Mopalia vespertina | reverse complement strand
CCCCCCCCCCCCCCCCCCCCCAGTCGTAAAGAATGACAACAGTTTCCATATACACGTGTCGATTAAATCCCTTACCCCTATCACTTTGTGGTACATGTTGACTTTGGAATCCCACGGCGTTTTAATATAAGAAGATAGATCTCCCTCCTTTGTCTTAATGGTGGATTCTGAAATCAATTGAGTAACAGTATTTTACCAGTTTTCATTGCATATCGTGCCTTCTTCACACCTCTTTTGACACCCTTTGTATAGTTTTGTTAAAGTTAGAACATGAGCATTAAACCTATACGGCGTATTGCCTTAAACTTAACGTAAAAGGGTTAAACATATCCTATGATGTTAGCGATTGGTACGATTTAACTTTTAAAAGTTACGAAAGTGTTAAGTACTCGCCTCCGGCACGTGATTTTACGTTTAACAGACACGCTAACCACTAAGCCACGGCCGGGGGTCTAATGGATATTCCCTAACAGAAGTGCGATATAACGCTGCTTAACTGTAACGGAAACATCATAAGTGATTATAATCTCCAGACAAAGTCATGCCTACCTAATTCACATTCAGTCCCGAAATAGCCCATGGAACAGAAGCACACTTTTTTGGGATAAGCTGTGCCCCCTAAATCTGTACAATTGCCGTTATTGTTACAATCGGAGTCATCATCACAGTCATCTGAATGAGATAAAAACAAAAGTCATATAATTTATTCAAAATATTGTTTACTACTATTATACTATAAATCACATGTTCAAGTTAAAACTTAAAGACTTTCTAGATTTCTGCCTCAAGTGCTAAGTAAAAACAGCATTGTTACTCTTAAAAAAAACTGCCCTTAGCCAGAGGGCTGTTCTAACAACAACACTTGTTATAATGAAAACAGATCTAAGCTCTTCAAAAAGTTTCAATAAATATAGTGTAGGGTCGTCCTAAAGGTTATTTCAGTCTTATGGCGGCATACCAGCCCAATGGGTGACGGACATCACCACATATACCACTGGCAACAAAATAAAAGACAAGACAGGACAATCACTAGACTCAAACACAAACCCGTGACAATAGATCGGCATCTTCATGCCCCCTGTAAGTTCCGAGAGCACCAGGGCAACATAAGGCTCACTTCCAACAGCCCGTTATTTAAAGAGCATTATAAAATATAATCGATTCTACTTCCTACGTAGAGACATTTACTAAGATACACTAAGATATTTTGCACTTCTTTTCTTTGCTGGTCTGTGGCATACGTCGCCCCAAGTATTTGGGGGAAATTAATGCACGATGGCCTGGCATAGCGTACGAGAATTGTCTTAGTCTCGTCCACTATAGAAACTCTCGCGAGGATACGATTGATTTAAAGAGATGTCTTGTCTAACATACACCATGACTCTTACTTATCAACTTCTGTGGCAAGTTTTAACATTCATTATAACACACTTCGAAATACTACACAGCTAAATACAATATCAGAAAGCATAGTAAACTGGGCAAATACTCACTTTTATACTGGCACTTATCGCCAACATAGGTTCGTGCACAGTTACAAACGCCATTGCCGCCGTCGCCATGTTTAGAGCAGGTTTCGGGCACAGATCCTGAAAAACACGAAGAGATGTTCGACAAAGTCAACATTTTTTTTCTGTCAGGCCTAGCTTTCTCCAATATCTCCACACCTGATTATTTACATAAAAGGTGGTTTGATCTGCCAGACTGTGCTCCTATTTAGAAGGTATCAGTGAAGGTCTCGGGAGTTCCGAGGGATTCAGAAACAGTCCAAGTACTCAGAAGCCTTCACTATTCAGAATTAAGGTTAATATTCAACAAGGCTTCAAAATCTAAAATGTCTAGGTATTGAACATGTCTCTGTATTCAAAATGTCTCACTTTTCTAAATGTCTCGGTATTCAAAACGTCTGGGTTTACATAAGATTTCAGTTTTCAAAATGTCACCGTATTCCAAATGTCTCAGTTTTCCAAACGTATCAGTATTCAAAATGTCTCATTATTCTAAATGACTCGGTATTCCAAATGACTAGTTATTCAAAACGTCTTGTTATACATAGGATCACAGTATTCAAAATGTCACAGTATTCAAAATGTCACAGTGTTCAAAAGGTCTCAGTATTCAAAATGTCACAGCATTCAAAATGTCACAGTATTCAAAAGCTGTCAGTAGTCATAGGGTCTACGAATTCAGAAAGCGTCCATATTTAAACGCTCAGCCAAACGCATGAAATGAAAAACGTCGTACGTATGAAGGCCGACTCAGCGTAGACATGTGTCTGAACCGAGGGAAGTACGTCCTCCGCACACTGCACTCCCATCTTCTAGCCAAGAGTTTTATTCCGAGCTACTCTGAATTACAACCCTTGGCCGATTAATCACATATAAATAAAATTACAGCTACGCCCCCTGGTGGATAAAATGACCAAGTTTCGAGTTACAGCGCTTATAACATATGTTGAATGTTATACTCTAGTTTTGACAATTTGTCTAGCTTGGGTACATATGCATTACTCTCAATGAGTTGGTTGAATACCCAGAACATATCCCTTTTTCGACAACACTTCCCACTCTTATCATTGACTATCGCTGTCATATTTATCACAGCATCTGATTGGTTGCCTAGAAGTTCCCACGCATCCAATCACTTGCTTGAAAGCCGAGACCGATTATATGCGAATAATCCGCCAAGGGTTGTTATGCAGAGTAGCTCGGAATAAAACTCTTGGCTAGCGAAGATGATGTATAAATGGCTGAAGGGGTTTCACAGTCTGGACTGTGATGATGCAGAAAACGCCCACTGTTTCATGAGATTGATTGATTGATTGGTGTTTTACATCGTGCTTATGGGTATTTCATAAATATGACAACAGTGTATTCCAACAATAATTGACACCAGCATGACCAAGATGTGAATCGTTTCCATACTGTTGGAAAGTTAATCTTTCCTCCAATGCTAGGTAAAGACAGCATTGCTACTCTTCAAACAAACTGTTCTTAGCCAGAGGGCGCTGTTTCATTAGAAGGATGATTCGTACATGTCCCAATAAAAAAGGGTATCGGAAGCCATCTTTTTTTAAATTTTGATACCAAAGTGGAAAGAAAGTTTGGATAAAATTAGCAGTAGACAATAAGCACTGATAGATCATGGAGCTATAAAGAGAAGGAGGCACAACTCTGCCCGCCAGTACGGTTCACTAACAAGAAGCGCATGATGTGCTATAGAAAATAGAAAGGCCAGTGGGCGTGGTCTACTTTCTCTGATGTTCTATGTACGATTCCGCCACCCAACAGATCTGAATAGTTTTTAGCACAGAGGATTTTAACAGAAGTGACATTGTAATATGCGCATTTGTTTTCAGTCAAATTACAGCAATAAAAAAAAATGTGAGCATTTTAGATGTTAAAAAACTTCGTGTCTCCTCTTTATAGCTCCATGGATAGATGAAGGTAAGGCTCTCTAAATCAAACTTATCGGTCCATATAGGCTTACATTCTTAAGTATAATTTCTG
Source organism: Mopalia vespertina (assembly GCA_030265115.1). Classification (NCBI taxonomy): domain Eukaryota; kingdom Metazoa; phylum Mollusca; class Polyplacophora; order Chitonida; family Mopaliidae; genus Mopalia; species Mopalia vespertina. Next base: position 9,259 of record JAQQZZ010147443.1, on the reverse strand, counting down.
TCCGAAAATGCCTAAACTAGTAAATAAAGTGACCGCCTTCAATGGAAAATGGAATCCGCTGTATCCTCAATGGAGTGCAGACTGCATTGACCGATATCTGGATCTAAACAAGATAGGGCTATTTTATCACCAAAGATATCTGCATATTTACATTAGTTCTGAACTTTGTTACTGTTGTAGGGTGGGGTTTTGTTAGTCAAAATAAATTAAAACTTAGCCAGCCAACAGCAAATGTGACCGACAAGAATCGTCAGTGCAATATTGGCTGAATCTTTGAAAATAAGTCGCCGTCGTTGTTGTTGCACTTGGGAGACCAGTGTCCTTAAAATATCCATCTGGTAACAACTCCGGATTTTAAGACGTTTTGGCCTATATTCACAGCATTTATATTAAAGGCCGTATGTATAAAAACAATAAAACGGGAAAGATGGGTTAACTTTTGTAGTGTAGTTATGGTTACAAGCTAGTTGAAACAAACAACGTTAAAAAACACGCGTGAAACAAAACATGCCTTCATTTTCGGTTCTGCTTCTAGGAAATTGTACGAGAAAAAAATGTCCTGAAACAAAACCTACCAAGTTCGTCTCACAAATTCTAACCACTGTAACAATCTTCGGTATCGGGTTAACCAAATAATATAAGTTTTTGTGACATAAGGAGAAAATAAAATTTTAGACAGGTCACTTTTCGTTTCTTTCTTCCAAATTCGGAAGTAAGAAATTCTAGCCTACTGATATTGGTTAGGGCGTGTATTTTTTTGATTCCATATACAAACCAGACGATACATACCTCAAGAGTGGTCAGTGGATAGTCTTTAAATTATAATTCTATATACACATTAGATATATAAATAAAAGAGAGCCGGGTTTTTCATGAAAGAAGGCCCCTAGTTTCTCTCTGTGCTCTCAAAGCATGTACTTTCGATGCGCAGTATTGCCTTCCGCGCAAGTTCAGACGCCTCGTTCTCAAATTTGTAGACCCCTTACATAGCCTCGAATCCAGACTAGACAATAACACCACGTGCCATTTCAGGTTGTGTTGCCGTTTTTCTGATTATACACAAGTTACATCACTTACCGGACTCGAGTATTATTTTAGTCCCATCAATAACTGGAAATTGACATGGGGTGCAGACTTAATAAGTTTTAACTTGCATACAGGCATATATACAATTTTGTGTTTTCGGACTTTTAACCATTTCATTATTTTACTCACAGGAAACCGGTACAGATTCTGAATTATGATAGGACGCAATGTTCGGGAGTTCTCAGAAATAATCGTCGTTGTTGAACTATCCACGGCATATACTCATTTAGACAGGATAACATAAACTGGTAAAGTAGCAATGAACAGGAAATAAACACAGATGCATATAATATATATATTTTATATATTAAAGTTATCGAGAAGTAGACCCGGTCATAGGATGAAATAGTTTAGAGTTGAAGATCTGTTTTTAGATATGTAGGCTATATTGTTGACCGTGCTATTACTCACAGATCTGCAATATGAAGTGTAACATTTAAGGTTACAGTGTAATAATGTATTTGTATGTTTAAAGTGTATCTAGTCAATAAACAATAATTATCACAACGAGTGCACATGCATGCATGTTCCCACGTGACATGACATGTCAGTGTAGTTTGACCCTGTATGGAATTATAGCTTTAACGGCTAAGTGTTAAGTTTTATCGTAAATAATGGTCGTTTTGGGGTCCATGATTTTGCAGAGGAGAATTTTCTGCCGAACATTGCCGATGATCGTCGAACTGACTCGGCGTGTTTCCCAGGGCAACGAAGGGTGGTCTTTTGTCGGAACTGTAACAGTGGCCTAGTTAAATCGTTCGTCAAAACACCACTTTGAGAGGTTGTTAGCCGATCGATCAAACATGGCCACTGCTTATCACATGGAAGCGCTCAGGAAACAGAGAATTATTGAGAGGAAAAAAGAAGCTGCTTGCAGAATTGTGGCCCAGCAACAGGTAAAATCTCCAAACTATCCAACGCCTGCAGGCCTAAAGGGTCCCCCTAGTACTAATGCCCTTGTCCTAACTTTAATTTATATGTCCGGCATACAGCTAGATAAGATGAACAAATCATCTTACCGCTTATAATTTTTTTTCATGTTTTATTAATTTTTTTCTTCTTGTCCAGGGTATTCCTGTATCTGATTTGTCAGGCACAAACATGGCCACTCATGGAGGAAGTCCACAAGACCTTTCTAATGTTATGTCCGACCACAGACAGTGTGAAAATCACAGGTGGGTATCCTTAACATTGTAACACAAGTGACACAACAATAAAAAAAAATATACAGGTACATTTTATACCGTACTAGTGCTCAGCCTACGCTTAAATTGGCTTTTTGAATATTCATCAGCTCCAGGTGAATAATATTAAAATACCAAAGAAAATGATTTCTAATAATCTTTGTGCTCTTGCAGACTTTGATACTATTTGTTGAGAAAGCCCCTGTTGACTTGTACAAGCCAATTATTTCTGAGCATTAATTCAAGCATTTTATTTCGAGGAGATTGATTTTTTGTACTCGTCTACAGGTTATATCCATTGCCTTGGTACACAAATTGACAAAATAAGTATTTCAATATCATGTGCTTCAAGTACTTCACACACTTAATTATGCGAAACTGTTCTTATAAAACATATCAGGCATTGAGCTTTAAAGAATAACTTTTACGGTGCAGAGCATATGATATATTTATATTGTGTACTGCTTTATTAAGCAGAGGAGCTAGTAAGTTTACCTTAAAGGTTTTTAAATATTCTGCCTTGGTTGTAAGCTTATACCAAATATTACATGCTCGTGTGTGTTGAAACTTGTGCCACTTGGCTGGCATTACAGGACTTTGCTGTCGGGGAGAGGGGGAGGTGAACTCTGATGCCACGGATACATGCTTAAGGAGGGGAAAACAAATCTCACTCGTATTGCTTATGTTGCACTCTGCAATTTCACATTACAGTAAATATAAGTCATACACCTCCATCATAAAAAATCAGAAATGAATGTTGTATTTACATATATTCCTTTACTTTGTTTATGTTGTCCAGCGAACTCACTGCTCTGTGATAAATATTTTCTGTGCTAAGTATCATTACTAATAATATAGAGTTCACTAGCACACAAATAACCTTTTCTTTGGGTAAATGAAACTAAAAATAATCTAATCATTGTTGAATGGCAACCTTACATTGAGTAAGTTAATTCTTTCACTTTATTTTTTGTTTTATTTTTATTTATTTATTTATTATTATTTATTTTTTTGGAAGCTACATGTACTTTTCAAACTTCTGGCATGTGCAATAAAGTTTCGTGTTTTTATTCTCTCATTTATTCTCATAGATATGTTTAGAAATAAAAAGTGTAGACGTAGGATGAAGGAAGTCACTTTGCATTAAATAATAAAACTTGTTACATTAAATTATTGAAAGAGTTATATCCCTTTAGTTCAATGTGTCCCATGTTGAATTCTACCCAGATAAGTGCATCAAGATATATTTTTTTTATGTGTTATGGTTCAATTTTTATATTGGCTTAGTTAAGACTTTATTCTATCTTAGCAGATTTTTTTTTAGGGGATTGTTTTTTCTGGAGACTGGTCATGTTAATCAGTACTTACGGTTTTCATTATCTTTTTGAGTAGGAGGCTTTAATTGTAAAGTAGGTGGAAGACAATATGTCGGGGACCATCCAGGTCCTGGAAGCTTTAAGGGTGCTAGACATCTGGTGATGCTAGTTATTGCAGGCCTAAAACTCTGGATACAATGCCAAGTTCTCTTGCAGATGGTTAATTGATATAACCTTAAGTACAACGTTAAACCTCCATCAAACAAACAATGGAATTTATAAACTGATTTGGTTAATCAGCTTGACGAGTAAATCTTTAAATTCTTTGATCTAAACCATCTGCATAATTTTTTTTTTAGAATAAGCTACAAAGTAAATGTGCATATTTAAATTTAGAGTATATTAAGATTTATACATGCAGTTGACACCGCCTCTTAATATCTCCGTATTTAACCGGTAAATCGTGTTTATTCTTCATCTTAATTGATTTTTTAATTTTACTTTACAGACTTATGTGTATAGATTATGGCCGGACTTTATTATGTTATACCCCATAATATAGTGTAAAACATTATTCAGTGGTTAGCTACTGTATAACATGTATGTCAACAGCACCCACGCATTATATATTCACGTATTAAATATATTTAAAATATTAACATACTACAATACTACCATATTAAATTTCTGTATACCTGTCAATTTAGGACACTGTCTGTCGTATTTCACTTGTGTCTACACTCGGTATTGTTCATGCACAATTCGTATCTCGGTACCGCATCTAACGTATTAAGTTTCCCTGATCTTTTACAGACCCGCTCTAAACTCCGACAGCTTGGATGACTGCCTTGTTATGGGCGAGATTACCCACGACCCTGACTTCAATTATAGAATACATTCAGATAAGAAGAACGCACCAGTGCATGTTAACGCTATATACCGTATTATGTACCCCAATACACAAACAGGAAGCAAATGAACATATACCAGAAATGATATCGGAAAAGCGAATTTTATATCAGTGCATAGTACTAGTGGGCATACATTGTGTGATACCTATTAAAAATACAAAGGGTTTCTTTTTTTTCTTGTCATTTTGATTTTGAGTGTGACTGGTATGCTATTGACCAATAATGTGATAGCTTGAATTCACTTTTTGAAAAAAGGGAATATTCGCTTTGATAAGGTCTAAACATATAACAAAAATCTGTATAAGGATGTATACTATAATATTTCATACGTGTTTCTTAAGTGTGTTGTGTTCATATGGGCCCGTATTCAAAAAACTATTTAAGTATTTCTTAAAGTTAAGAAAAACTTACCAATTTTCGAACATGATTTCAAATATTAAACGGCATGCTACCTAACTTTTTATTATCCTAATAAAAGATAATAAGTAAAACTCATAAAATGTATCCTTAATTATTTCACATTAACCTTTTTTCAATAAAAAAAAAAGGCTCAAACTTTGCTCAATATTGCAAAACTGTTACGAAATACTTAAGTACCTGAATACGGACCCTGGCCTTTAAATGTAATCATTACCTGGCTTTGAATGAGGTCAAATAACTCGTTGAAGTGAAATACCGACATCAATCACGACGGGACTATAACAAATACAAATAGTCATTTTCTGTACTGAATAAGTGTTGTAAAGAATAGAACATAAAGAGACCTTTCAAGCTTATAACTCTTGCTCAATAAATATGCACCATATAACCGGATCTAACACAACTGGTATGTTTAAATGTGGACTGACTATTCTGACTTATAACGGACTCAAAAACTACCATAGCATTTGGCTTTAATTCCATAGAAGGGAATGGTTTGTTATCGGGCTTATTAATGTTTTATTAAAATTAATCGTTTGTCTTAATGCACTAATTCAAGAAATCAAATTAACACTTTAAGGCCGCTTTGGACTTAAAAGTTCGTTTTATAGATCAATGCGACGTTAAGAACAGTTATAGCTTGTTCGGGTGCATTTTGTGACAATTGTTTTTTCTATTAACGGAGCGATGTAATTCTCACACGTGTCCGCATTTATCAGCTGCCCAGGAAAGATTATTTTGAATTCCAACACCACAGTGACGCATGTGCTGTAAACTGTTGTCGCTGTTTCAGATTGCCCATGTTTCGAGTGAATGAAGCCGGATTTAGAAACCGCTACAGGAATAGAGCACAGCTAGCTCCACACGTTGACACAATTTACAAGGTTTTGTACTCTGACGACAATAATGACGATTACGTGATAGACGAATGTAGAAATAATCGTAGACAGAACAAATGCATTGACAAATACGAGGCCGAAAAAGCAATGAACGGGGAACTTCATATTTTGGCGCAAGATACTCCCGATATATAGGATATACTCTGTTAGTTTATGAATGTTATGTGTAAGAGCTGTATTTTCAGATATTTAGATAACGATTGACGAAAAAGCTATTTGTATGTTTGTATTAAATGTATCTTTGTATTTTAGTGGAAACATTTTTTTGCCTTTACAGACCTTTTGATGTTTTTCTCCTGTGTTAATATAAAGGAATGTGTTTTTTTAGTTAAGAATATTTTTATATCTGTACTTTATACAGGATGATTGCTTTCTTGGTTATTATGGGTCTTTTCTCCTTCTGTTTATAAGAAATGTGTGTGTAATTCGCAAAGTGCACTGGTACCTTGATTTAACTATATGGCAAAAATCAATTTAAAACAAGCATGTCAGTAATTCATTTTTGCACAGTAGGATCCTAATACCACTATTATTGCAAAAAATAGACAATCGTATAAGATTATTTTGCTAACCATTTCATTAAGTTATTTTGCCACTTTCAGCGGTATGGTTGCTATCCAAGCATTTCACCGAAACGCAAGAGCCCTCAATTTACCGGTGGACCAGGTGTACCCTGTACTACATCCCCGAACCCGCAATTATAGGCTTCCCCTAGATAAACTGCCGCCTAGAAAAACTCATTTCAAGGTTTAGAACAGAAAGAAAAAAAAAACACGCTTGATTGGGAGTTGACATCCCAACTGTCGGTATCTTGCTGTTAATGGATCTGCCATGAATTGTACACAGCATGATTCTATTTTTTCCTACTGTCACTTATACTACTGTGAGCTTTATTGTGTATATGTGTAAACTGATATACTCTCAGTCTTTCGTCATTTTTTATCCGGATGTTTGATAAGCTTACATATATGTTTTTTTATGATATGTGTTTTTAGTTATGTCACTTAACACTTTGTATAACTTTGACACACTTATAGGGCCTTACGGTGGGATGGCGCTCATTGGAATAAACGAACATTTGACCACACCCGTAGAGGTCCGTATTTGCGAGACAGTTGGAAAGCTCTGGTACAAGAGTATAATCGGATCGGAAACAGCTACTGTAACGTCCGAATTTCATCCAGTTTAAAACCAAAGGGAGATAAGCAATAAATAATGCATTTTGTTGTACGAGTTGCCTACCCTTTATCGGAATGTTGTTGTTATGGCAAAGCTTTCAAAAGCACAGTATTATATGTTACACAATTTTGCAATAACTGGCATTGTTTAAAGGTTCTAGATCAATCAAGATTGGTTAAACTTTTTGATTTTCTTCCTGGTATGTATTATAAAGAAAATTTTATGAGCTGTGTTTTACTGATTGTCTGATTTTACTACTGGTTTTATTTTGTCATTTTATACTGCTTTATTTGCACCTGAATTGTAGTATTTAACCCGTTCATGTAAGCAATGAGACCCATTCAGTATTAATTCTGTGATAATGTGTGTATAGCGTTCATGTGTTTATAAGCTATGCTTGTTTTAACGTATGTGGTTTTGTGTTTTTCGTATTGACGATGAATAAATCTTTTTGTCCGTTGCTGTATTTTCTTGTCAGTATTTTAAAACGCACTGGGGTTTCGCGATGTACTTAAGAATATTTACAACACTTACCATACAGCGTAAGACAAGTTAACCATGTGTGTAAAATCTGAATTTGAATAATTATTTGTGAGCTCATACAAGCAACATCACAATTCAGAGATCTTCCATGTCAACCACGATCGACCACACCAGGAAGTCACTCTGGAAAGATTGTGACAGAAGCCATGTATTCCCATTAATCTTTTAATTTATGAACTGACGGTTGCTTGATTACCCCGTGGCAGTAAGTTCAAGCTCTCGTGCATATTCAATTAAGGTTATATAGGAATAACTTTTCTTTTTCAAATACGTTTCCTCAAGAATGGCTGAATACCAATTTATGTTCCTAGAAGTCCTGAAATAGTGTTTTGAATTTTCGGACCAATCGATTTCATATATTTATGAGATTTGTTACTGAAACTACGAACACAAATGTGGATAATATCTAAATCAAAAATACAATACTCTTGTGTCCCTTTGTCAGTGGTTCAAAGAGAAAGATAGACAACCTTTACAATGTGGCTGGTTCCTATTTATTTAATAACACTGCTTGCTGGCATGTACGGCAGAGCATCAGCACAAAATACATCATCCAACAACGTCTGTGTGTCTGGCAGTTGGAAGTTTGACAAAATCATCATTTTCCGGCAGACAACATGTTGATGAGTGAGCATCTGGGCCCGATTTCACGAAGCAAATTCTAACTTAAGTGAAACCTAAATTCACGAATTCATGATAGTATTGAGCCTATATGATATTTATTTCCTATTGGCTAATTACTTTGTGTTATTAGAATATTAATCCTAAAATATCCAGCGTCTCATTTTAAAAAGTAATGCATTTATTTATATTTCTAGATTTTCACTTAAGTCTTACCTCGCCATCCAATGAAACATTCGGACAACTTCACTTAAGTCTTACCTCGCCATCCAATGAAACATTCGGTCAACTTCACTTAAGTCTTACCTCGCCATCCACTCAAACATTCGGTCAACTTCACTTAAGTCTTACCTCGCCATCCACTCAAACATTCGGTCAACTTCACTTGTGTAAGAAGCGTGTTTGTGCTGTCCATAAAGCTTTAGATTACATTGACCTTACCTTATTCTAGTTTGTGCAAAGTTCTGAGGCAAAATAACTCCACCCTCTAATTGAGGATAAAAGCATTAACCACCCCTTACGTGGATCCTAGAAAAGAAATCCTGGTTCATACTTCCTATGTATTTGAACATTTATTGTTTGCAGTAAATGATCTGTTAACATGTTCACTCCAGTGAAGCATTGCAATAACACACAACAGCATGGCTACGCAACACTATCCTTTCATCCTCCACTGTTGTCTTTGGCTGTTAAAATTCGCGAAAATGTTGTAGATTTTTCCTGTTTGATGGATTATTAATGTTATATCGTGAATTTAAGGCATCTAATATGTTTAGAATTGTTCCGGACTAACACGTCACATCTTCTACATACAAATTGGACACGCTTTAGTTATATTGCACGATAACCGTCTATATCTGCTTACTTTATCCAGCTGTGACGTTTTTTAGGCTTTCGTGAGCTGTTTAATGCTCTTTGTCATGGACTGATGAACTATACTCATAGCTCTGTAGATGAACAACTTATATGTTCGATACATATAAAAACAAACTGTACCGTGAACAACTTAAATCAAACTGTTAATTGTATCAAACGTTCCAAATACAGAGCTTATCGAAATAAACTTAATAATTTAATTAAACAATCCAGGAAACAATACT
>JAQQZZ010147432.1:0-12768 GCA_030265115.1 Mopalia vespertina | reverse complement strand
CATGAGCCTTTCTCCGATGAGACACACCAACGACCCACGCAAGAGTCATTCTCTGATGAGACACACCAGCGACTCACGCAGGAACCTTACTCCGATGAGACACACCGACGACCCATACATGAGCCTTGTTCCGACAAGACACACTAACGATTGACGCGCGGGTGCCCTAATCACGCGATTGCCACGGCTACGATGCAATATAGACATACATTATCTACCGTGACTTCTCTGACTGAGGGAAGTATTTTGCAATGGAGGAACAATAATTTTAATAATAATAAACAGAGCAAAATGCACTTTGTACATAGTGTGAATATTATCTAAGTACACTGCAGTTAGTGAAATGTCATTAAGGAAGACGTCAATCAATCAATCAATCAATCAATCAATCAATCAACCAACCAACCAACCAACCAACCAACCAACCAACCAACCAATCAATCAATCAATCAATCAATCAACCAATCAACCAATCAATCAATCAATGAATGAATGAATGAATCAACCAATCAATCAATCAATCAATCAATAAACCAATCAATCAATCAAACAATTAATCAATCCATCACTAAATCAATCAATCCATCACTAAATCAATCAATCCATCACTAAATCAACCAATCAACCAATCAATCAATCAATCAATCAATCAATAAACCAATCAATGAATCAATCCATCACTAAATCCATTACTAAATCAATTAATCAATCAATCAATCAATTAATCAATCAAACAATCACATTATCACACCAATCAATCAATTAATCAATCAATCAATCAATCAAACACACAAACACACAATCAAATCAATCGATCAACCAATCAACCAACCAATCAACAAGTAACCGATCAAGTCAGTTGACCGGCTACAATCTCAGTGGCCATTTAACTTCCAGAATTCACTGCCATCAAGTGCGCAGGGTGATAATTCTTCATGCTAACAAAGGCTGATCACTTTTACTTACACTTTGCCTTAAATAGATTATTCTTCCAGGAATATAAAGGTCTATTGTCAATGATTGACAACTGTTTCAAAGTAAAACTCAACTTTTGACCCAAGGGAATCATCTTCGCTCCATCCCTAATGTGGTAACTATGGTTACGAGCGCGGAACGAGCCCACGATGTTTCGACAGTCTGTAGATCTGTTGGTCTGATAAACGACAGATAGGAATTTGTATGAACTGTTATTACATTGGACACCAATGTTCATATATATGAATACTTTATTTTATTAGTTATCTTTATTGCATTTATACTTTTATGTCGGCGAAGTGATCGGTAAAAGAATGAGGCCATCTTGAATTAGATATCAGCTACTAACATTATTTTGACGATAACATGTCCTATATTTATGACTCTAAATGTTGCAACGACTAAATTTGTTACTCATTCGAAGCAGTGTGAGATACACAAAATCAAATTGTGTAAGCAAAGTTTGGAAATGCGTATCCACTTGACTTGAAGATTTGAAGTATTATTATACCACTGTATACAAATGAATTTTATTCAACATCTTTATTCAGAACATTGTGAATTTATGTGTGTAACTGTCAGGAATATAAATCAACACATTAGTCATTCGACACGCTTAATATATAATTGATTAGCAAAAGCGTTTGTAAAACCAAACGTTTAACAGAGTTGTGTTACCACAACCTGTAGTCGGGTCGGTGGTGGGTATTTAATAATGTGGTATATGCTGGTGACCATGGATCTTGTTTTTCAGGGATGGCGATGGTCTTTTATCATATCCGGAATCCCTGGAGTTGCTCTAAGCTTAGCTTTCTTGTTAACTGTTAAAGAACCTAAGAGGGTTTCAGCCAATGATGACGACCAATCAGAAAGCAAGGGCTCACTTCCTCGCACAGAAAATCTGAATGAAGAAACGATATTTAATTCAGTGATCAAGGACAAAAAGTTGTTGAACGTTTCTGCGAAAAGACGTAGCGACAGCTACAATACATTTAACAACGATCCAGATCTAAACACAAGAGTGTTCAACAATAGTGCTTCTGCTGTCATCAAACCAAATGACAAGAAAACTACTGATAAACAGTCGATACAATATGATACGGGTAAAAACGCATCTGAGTCAGCAGAAAATTCAGCCGATTTTTCCCGCAATGTAAACGATCTGGCGAATGATAAATCCCACATTCTGAACACAAGCTCAACACAGATCCATGCAACAGATCAAAGCAAGTTTGGTTTTCTGAAGATTATGGGTTCAAAACTTGCTGTACTACTCAAGGCTTTCCTAAACCCATCTTTAGCTATGTTGGTTGCTGCTGGATCGGTAAGGAATGCTGGTAGGTGTTATTTCTGAAGGATGAAATACAGATGTTTTAGTGCTTTTTGTTTGATTGGGATTTTTTTCCCTGACTTCATGGTATTTCACGGTTTGCCCTCAGCAGCACTCACAACAGACAGCGACTAAAACAAATGGTACCAAAAGAGACAATTCTCCGTTAAAAGAGCACCAGGGATTGTTAGTTTGTTTGCTTTGGGGTTTAACGCCGTACTTTATGGTATTTCTCTCATATGACGGCGTGCCAGCCTTGTGGGTGAATGCAACTACCCACGACGCCACTGGCAACAAACAAAGACAGCACAGGACAACCACAAGATGTAAAACAATAACAACACAAACGATCAGCTTCGTGTGCCCCCTTAGTTCTGAGAGCACCAGAGCACCTTAGCACCATCCAACCATCCGCAAAGAGAACCCGGGAACATAGACAAATAATAAGCAAGCGCAACAAAGTTGTTTTTTTAGTTTTGTAGGCAAAGAAAGCATTGGTGTTCAATTAATCGTGGTATAGTAATTTCATATTATAGACAATCGACATAAAATAAATTATATTTAAATTAATTTTTGCATGAAGTTTAATATTACAAGATTGCGATGTATATTACAATTTGAAGTTGAAGTTGACGAACTACACCGATTACCCTACGATAATCAATCTACCACACACGTGTTTTATTCCTAACTAGCACAGATAATTTCGCTGTAGCATAGAGGAATTATTGAAGGCATAGTATTATGTTATCATTGATATTTGCAATGACATATAATGCAAACTTTATTAACAGATAAACAATTTCGTATTGCAGCTGGTATGGTGTGGGCGTACAATACACAGCAATATTTTATCGCCATTGGACAAACTCCTGTGGAGATCGGTGCTTATATGTCCTGGATTCCCATGGCCGGGGGGAGCATAGGTGTGGTACTGGGCGGCTATATATCAGATAATGTGGTTAGAAACCGAGGGACGGAGGCAAGGATACTCGTGGTTGTTATCAGTCAGGTAATTCGGGTTGATTTCCTTCTTCTTAAAAATTAAAAATAAAAATTGTACATTTTTGACATAATTTAATTTTTGTGACATTCTGAAAATATGTTTTTGTATCTTTTAACAACATATTAACAATGAGTAAACTATTGCTTTGTATAGACCTATTAACTATTTTTTGTTCTGTTTTTCTTGTTTAAGCTTTTGTCTGTTCCATTTGCTGTTGTAACGTTGTTGATTGACCCACCAACAGCCTACTACTTTCAAATACCAGCCTTTATCATCGGTACGTACAACCTGTTTTAATTCAATATAATATGAAGTATAATCCAGGATCGTTAGTAGCCATTAAATCAGAACATTTCTCTCTGAATAAACTAGTTATACAACCTTCACAAGCTCTCGGAATAACAAACGAGCATTGCTGGGACCTGAATCCACTCTGAAAAACATGCATAATTATTTTATGCATGCTACCATTTCTGCGAACATATGATTAACTTTGTGGAACTGCCTTCATATTTTTCTCAATCTAGATCGCAATAGGGACTACATTGAGCCCTGGGATTACAATGTATATTGTAATCCCAGATTGTGCCGTATGTATTCGAAAGTTAGAATTGATGCCAATTATCCAACATGTGCATCCATGTATACAAAGACGTGAATAGGACCATGCCAATTAGCTCACATGTGCATCCATTTATACAAAGATGTGAATAGGACCATGTCAATTAGCCCACATGTGCGTCCATTTATACAAAGACGTGAATAGGACTATGCCCATTAGACAAAATGTGCATCCATTTATACAAAGATGTGAATAGGACCTATACACTGACGACAGAGTTGTGTCCAACAACTGGCAACATTGTCTCTGCTTCTGTCTGTATCTTCAATCTAATTTATACTATTCAAGAAGCATTCTATCCGTCTCAAATATATTTCTTCGTAAAATTAATAACAATGACACAGGGATTTCGACAAATGCAAATCGATGAATCATCCTATTTTGTCAGTACGTTCAGAGACAAAATTTGTAAATAGATCAATATTCTCGACGTTTTATAGGTGACCTACTATCATTATATGAGATATGGGGTCCCCGAAAATGTGAACCGCTAAATCGAGTACAGTCCATGTACTTAGCTAGAAAGCAAGTTTTATGTAGGCCTACGGGGAAAAAGGACTCCAAAGATAATGGTCTAAGAGAATATGGTCTATATTTCCTCTGGCGTGTTATACCTCAGCCAAGTACATAAACTATTGGGTGAATTGCTTCAGATGATCAGAATATATACCCAAAAGAAAGTGTACTAGAAATTGGGCAACGTGTATCAAAGAGTATTATATTTTAGTAATGTAGAATTGTTTTCTGTGAACCTTATCAGCGACAGGGCCCCTGTGTAGCCTTGACTGTGGAGGTACAACTGGTCCCAATAACTGTAACTGTTCATTTGTTCTTCAATAAAATACAGAAAGCAAAATATTTTGCACTTTTTCTAAATAACCTCTTTTCTATGACTTTGGCAGGTGAGATGTGGGTGGGGGTGACCTTGACCGTAGTTGTGGAATTGGTACCAGTAAATATCAGAACCGCCACCGTAGCTGTCTATATGTTTATCAGTAACAATATAGCTGGGCTTGTACCATTGGCTGTGCCAAGTCTGAGACAAACCTTTCAAAGAGATGGGTACACCAAGGCCGACGCATTCAAAGGCAAGTAAACCAAAATAAAAGCAAAATAGTTGAAGGTTCTCTGGGGTGTAAAGAAATGTTGTGTTTAACAACCTGTGCTTGAGCTTCAGCAGTTACTTGTGTATCTCCTAGGTTGAGACGTTCCTCTTATTAAGCCGAGTCGTTTGTTATATAGAATATATTGGTTCATACTTCGAATAGCCATTATATCTAGGAAATTTACCAGATACCTGTATGGTTTCTGTTCCCATTAATGTTGGCACCGCCGTGCGGTACTGTATGGCATCGCGTATAGCGTTTTGACTTCATTTCCTCTCTAAAGTGAATGTACACAGTACATTATAAGTGATGTTTGAAAAAGAAAAGAGAGAAAAAAAGATTGAACAAACTACGAATTATTCCAGGTATAATTTCAAACTCCAACACTGGACCATTAACAAATGTCCTAGTTTCTGTGCTGATAAAGATTATGATTTTTGTATTCCACATATACTATATGCATGGAACGGGCACATCTTACTATCTATTTCAACCGAGTAAATATTCCTCTAATCTTATCGGTGTATTATTGGTTAAGATATGCATATCTGTTTGACTATTGTTCCAGACACGCTGTATGTGTTGTATCCTGGATTGATCTGCCTCGGGGCTATACTCTTCTTCATTACTGTGTTCATACTGAGGAAGGATCGGGTCAAAAATCGGGCCTTCAGCGTAACAGAGGTCGAGGTCCAGCCTTCAATCCCGATCAACATAACCTGATATTCCTCTCGGTAAAACTGGAGATTATCGGTGTAATCAGTCGCTAAGATTAATATCATGGGTCGGAAAAAGCGCAGTCTGTTGGCCTATCCACCCGATTGAGTTATACTGTGTAGTTATCTGGTGGTTAAAATGTTTGTCAGCTAGTACAAAGTACGAGTCCGGTGAGGGGATATAAAATAAAAAAATATTTAAATCCTATAGAACCTTCACCTTCAAACTTTTTCTGCTACCTTTCGAACGCCACGGCACCGTATCCACACATTTACACCAATGTTGTAATACGTAGCGACTGTTGTTTTGTACTTGTGGAATGGCCAATCCACCTTATTAGACTCTTAATATATTTAACACTTGAGTATTGACAGACTAAGAGCTTTATGCCGCATTTTGATTTAAATTGTCTATTAGGTTAGATTTTCAGCTTCAAATGATATATTTTTCGTTTATAGCAGGGTAATTGTTAACCTACATTAATCACCTGAGTGGGGCCTTCTTGATATCTACTAAGTTAACAGATGCAAAATAGGACATACAACTCAAAATATGAGGGTAATATAACCTCTTTATTAATCATTTTGATTTGTTTTTTCGTTGGAAAAGCGTCAAAATGTAACCATGTGGTGTCCCCCACCCCCAACGCACACACACCACCACACCCTTTGACCCCTAGATATATATGTCTTCTCCTTTTTTCAATGGCAATGTAGCTCCGACGTCATCTGTAGAACCATATAGCGAATCAGACACCCACAATCCATTATTGACTCTCTCTTTTAAGAAAATCTTTTGTGCCATCGGAGTTCATTTCAAATCCTTCCTATCAAGTTCCACCTTGTACGATACCCTAACCCCAAATGTTGATGTATTATGCATGCAGGTTGCGTTTTAATGGTTTTTGTCACACATACCGTTGATTACTATAGTGTAACATATGTCTGCCTTATGCTCTGGAGACGACACATAAGCTGACTGACCGCTAAAGAAATTTCGCTAAAAGCTAAACATTCAGGGAATTAAGAAAACTTTTTTGTGATGAAAGCTTTTGGCAGATATCTTCACTCAATACAAAGAGCTTTTCATTTGTCATCCATTTCTGAAGCACATTCAATATAAAGAGCTGTTACTCATCTTTCATCCATTTCTGAAGCACATTTACATCTCTTTAAGGTCTTGCTGGAACCTACGGTTGATTTTCCAGAAACTAAAATGTTCTTAGATAATTATGACGCAGAATATACCTCGGGATATTATGTATGAATATTTTTTTGTTAAAGATTGGGTGGCCAGAATTACAAATATGAAAAGATAATTGTATTGGATTAAGACCCAAAAAGAATATCTTCTATCAATATAAATAGTTTTTCATTTCTCATCCATTGCGGAAGCCCATTCAATATAAAGAGCTTTTATTCATTTTTCATCAATTTCTGAAGCACATTCAATATCAAGAGCTTTTATTCATCTTTCATCATTTCTGAAGCACATTCAAATTAAAGCGCTTTTATTCATCTCTAATCAATTTCTGAAGAGCAGTCAATATCAAGAGCATTTATTGATCCTTAATCCATTACTGCAGCACATTCGATATAAAGAGCTTTATTCATATTTCATCCATTTCTGAAGCACATTTTCATCTCTTCAAGGTCTTGCTGGAACCCAGGGTTGATTTTCCAGAAACTAAATTTGTTCTAGATCCATTATGACGCAGAATATAGGTAGGAATATAAATATAACAAATTACAAATATGTAAAGGTATTTGTATTGGATGGAGATCCAATAAGAATTAATGACGAATTAATGTCGCCTACAAAAAGACAGTGCATTTTCGGTCCTGCACTTCACAAAATGCAGTTGTGAATACACCATACAAATAAGTTTATCGTAATTGTTGAAAAGCTGTTAAGCTAACAAAGAGTGCCGCATTTAAAAAAAAAAATATAGCGTAGAACGTTTTGAGTGGATTTTGTTTGTCTGCCCAACCATTGGAAATCGTCTAAAAACACTACAAATCTTCCAGTAAACATTACATTTATAATAGGCTCATTGAAAAACGAAATTGTGATGCCTAAATTGTGTTATTTAATTATTTCCCAATAATAAACTTTGAATGGTGAACTTTAAACAGAAAGGGCAAACAATTGTTTTTTGGATTGTGGCCCAAAGTGTCCAACAAGAACTTGAGTATAGAGTGTGCTCTAGATTGGGCAAAAGGAAATCAGCTCGCAGTGTAGCCACGGTCTCCTGATTTTGAAGGCATGGCCATTTTTTGTTCCAATGGTTGATCTCGGAGTGGGTTCACCGAATGGCCAATAACCACACAGTTGACTTAGATTGAGGGCAGTATGAAGTCTACAGACCAACATTTGGCAAAGCCTTATTTAAACCTTTTAGCAGAATTCATTGTAAGCTGAAGCCAACAATTTTCGCAGTCCTCATGTGGACATTTGAATGACAGTATAGTCAGTTATTCGACATTCAAAATTGGTTGATTTGGGTATCACAATAAGTTTTTAATTATTTCACCCTTACGATGATTATGCGATTATTTTCCTCCAGTGCTATGTAAAGACAGCACTGCTACTCTTCAAATAAACTGCCCTTTGCCAGAGGGCAAAGTGTAATGTAAGACAAAAAGTGAATTCTGCTTTCTGGGTTAGGGTAAAACTAAACCCTCTCTATGAAAAATCCGTGGTAAGGCCCTAATCCTATCTAATGAACTGAGCCTTAAAATAAACCCTGTAATCCATGTACAACCTTCACCTTGTGGGTGATTTGACAAACATCCAGACTGGAAAGGTTTTTGCGATATGCGGAACAACTCAGCGATGTACATGCCAGACTACAGCATTTGGAGGCTTCAAATCTTGACAACTGCTTTATGTATCATTGAATACCGGTAGTTCTAAATGATCACCTATCGACTGTCATCAAACTGTGAGCGTAGATAGGGCAGAGGTTAACCGAGTGTTGCCTATAAACATACGTTAAAAAAATCATAAAACTGTTGGTTAGATTTTGGCTGTTTGTTTTGTCAAGGGTCACGGTTTAAATGTGTACATGGGCACAACATAGATATTTGAGAGAGCATCTGCACTGAATAACAAAGAATATGCGTGTGGGCACTAGAATTAACAATCTGTCTTTTTTTGTCAAGGCAAACACGTAGAACTAGTTCTCCTGTTTTCGTGACATTTGTTGCTATCAAACAAAATACATACACTATATGTAGGTTTTATTTTCTCGCCTCTATATTAATTGTCTGAAAAGAAAAGGAGCCGACAGAACGATTTAAGAAAAATCACATGACTTTATTTTCATTTTTTGTACAATGATCAACAGCTACCGCATTGTTAGAGTTTTTGTGAACTTACAGGGAACTTGAATCGTGCATAACACAATACGTAGCGAACACGTTAATCCCCCTTTTCACCAAGTTATTTTATAATACAGATTTTTAACTTTAAAATGCAACAGGGGATTAAATCACAATGGGTTCATTTAAGAAGAATGCCCTTGGGTGAATAACGCATTTGAAATTAACATACATAATCGTTGACTCGAACTGGACGGGGGGTTACTCGTTCTCTCGACGTACGCACTTCATCGGGTTGTTGACACCATCTACGTCTCTGATACATCTTATTCTCAGGTAAGTTAAAATCATTCTCAGGTGGATCGTTTGGAATTGTCGGGATAGATGGAGTTTCGCTTTCATGTGGAAACCTCAAGTCACGTCTGTTACGTCTGTACTGTCTACCATCTTCAGTACGAACATTATAAGATCTTACATGAGCTTGGCTATTAATTACAGCTTTCTCCCAATGTCAACCTTTGACAGGAAGTTTCATATGAAGTGGGAATCACATCACCTTAATACGTTGAGGTAGGTCTTTAGCATAGCGATTGAAATATTTCGCTAGCTTTGCTTTGCGACACACAAACTTGTCAGAAACTTTTTTAACACGTTAAAGCTTATGAAGTTCTGTTGAAGATGGATTTTTGTTTGTTTTTGTTCTGCGTCCAAACAACTTTTGAACCGGAGAACTACCACTACTTTCAGTCCCGCAAATCCAAAAAAAACTAGGAACGGATCGGTTTTAGCAATTTTGCGTGTTTGTTTGTTTGATTGGGGTTTAACGCCGTACTTATGGTTATTTCACCCACGTGACGGCGTGCCAGTCCAATGGGTGAAAGAAAGCACCTTGGATGCCACTGGCAATAAACAAATAAGAGACAGGACAGGACGAACACAGGACAATCACTGGACCTATTACAAAGACATCACGAACAGATCGGCATCATGTTGTCCCTTAGCTCTGAGAGCAGCAGGGCGACATGAAGCTCCCTCACAACCCTCCTCACCGCAAGGAAAAATGTGTCTTCAGGGCTTTGGTAACTGCTTCTCCAGTTTTACTATGTAAACGGTTACTTTCAAAATAATCCGAATAGCCATCTACCGTTATCAAGTCATCTTTACGATCAAATTCAAACAGGTCACATCCATCCTTTTCCCACGGATAAGAAGGAATTTCATGGATGATGAAAATCGCTTTTGGATTTGTTTGTTGGACAGAATTACAAGAAGAAAATTGTCTGTGAAGTTCGGTAAGAACTATGTTCATGCTTGGTCAATATACCATTTCTCTCGCTCTCCGTAGACAACATTATGAGTGGCATGAAGGCGGTTAAAAATTTCAGGTCTTAGCGACAGATGAGTGACAGTAGTGTAGAGTGAGTAGTAGGGGTCGCATTCCGCACTACATACCAAGGAAAGGTTGTTCGTTATCGTGTAGTGCGGAGCAGAGGAGCGTTTGTTACGATGTATGTTTAGTGTTGAGAGCTGCTTCTGTTATGCTACGCACTATATAATAAGGCATGGTTGTTCTTTATTATGTACCGTGGATCGGGTGGGTAGCGCCACTATACATAATAAGGAAGGGTTGTTCTTTATTGAGTAGTGCAGAGCGGGGGAATGGCCACACACTATTGAATAAGGAAGAGACAGCCCTCGAGAAGTAGCGACTAAGGCTTTTGACGTCATAAAGTCACGTAACAATATAGGTTGACGTCCAGACAGCGTGTACTGGGAGCTTACTCAGTTGAAATAAGGGGATGCAAAACTTATATATTACTTGATTTGATTCAACGGTTTTAAAAAGTGACGATTGCTTGAATCAATTTTATGCATGACGGTTACGTGGTATGGACGGTGTAAATGACCGAGACGGATGTAAGTTCATGTTACGCAATGTATTTGGCGTTGGAAAAATGGACAAATACGCACATTTTTCAGTAATCACGACGTCACATGATTGCTGCATCCTACTCTCCAACAAGGAGGCAGAATAACCATGACAGGTGATTAGGTCTCTTGAGGCAGTGTGAAAAGACGGGGTTAAATTGTCCAAAAAACAAAAAGAGATTTAATTTGTCAAGTGGTAGAGCTCTTCTGTTTACTGTAAAGTGCAAACATGACGATTGGGAGGATTATGACTGTCATTTTAACATTACCCAATGTTTAAGATTTTTTTCTAAACTAGATATAGTTCGAATAGAAAATTAAATGACATAAACGAACATAAGAAGTAATGCCCATTTTCTGGACTGTCTGGGTTGCAATAAAATGAAAATGGTTTCATTTTATTGCAACCCAGACTTTTAAACAAGCGACATGTTAACAAAAGTATCGGCGCTATATCGAGTAACTATTTCGTGTAGGCGTATACAAAAAAAATGTCCAGTCATTGTTAAGGTCAACAGAACATGTGACTTGGTATAAATTAGATCGGCTTTAATCAAAGTATTTGATATGACTGGCTATCTGAAACAAGGAGACTGAAAACTCGTTCAAACGGGATTTGAGTCATAATGGTTTACTTGACCAATCAATGCCAGTATCACTAGCTGTATCGTAATATGATTGGCTGATTGTCGAACCGACATTCCTAAGGTGCTTTTGAAACCACGCGGTAACGCGACCAATTGACGTCTGAGTATAGTAGCTTGAACTCATGGTTTGTTATTTGCTTAAATCACTGCACCACGAGACCCGATTAAGTCAATCAAACTTGTCGATAACTGCTGATCCATATATTTATCTTTCAGTGACCAAATAAATCTTATTGTTTACACCCAATGATAATGTCAAAGTTCAATTTAGCATGTTAAGTTTTCGTTAAATGAATGTGCAATTTCAAACTTCAAATATTCAGAGGCAATTTATTAACTCACCGAGGACAAGTCTTGTCGAAGTTCTGTTATGCAAACAATCGGTTATTTCATGACTTACTACAATTGTATCTTAAACAGTGGAGTTCTCTTTCGGGATCAGGCGAAACAAAAACTAAAACTTCAGTCGCAGTTTACTGAAGCAAATACAATTGCACATCGTAAATCAACATAATAGCCGAACTATTTTCTATCGCGGATCATTATCAAACACCAGTGCAATAACTCACATGGCTAAGTGCTAACCACTCTTGGAGAAAGTTTTAATATAAACAAGTTTGCAGTGGAATTGTTTTGTCATTACATGATCAGGTAGGGGTGAACATCGTTGTCCCAGAAAAATGTGATGATCCACAGTTGGAATATGCCCGAGAACTAGAATCCACATGTAATTACCTGTGTCATCTGGATACAAGAGCAAGCCTGGGATAAACCTGAAACTACAAAAAAAGTGATTGCGGTATGTATATGCGCTTTTTAAACTCTGCATGTTCGTCACGTGCATGTGCAAAACTCTTTGTATATTTCATCAATGTCTCTACCATAACCAAAAATAATAAGATCACTTCAAACCGTCTTTAAATGAAAACTGGCATTGAACAAGCCTATCTAGACTTTACTCCCGCCATCACTTATGATTTACTCCACTATGTATTATTCATTATTATTTATGGTTAATACATACTCAACTCAACTCAAATGCTGCTGGTTGGTTGTGAGAAAAAAGGTAAGGGAGTAAATAAAGACCCTATCGGGAGAGGGTGTGTGTGTGTG
>JAQQZZ010147421.1:0-12769 GCA_030265115.1 Mopalia vespertina | reverse complement strand
GGCAAAAACTGTCGCCGACGGAAAATCTCTTGCAATTAGTCGCCGACGGAGAATCGCTCGTGTGCGGCAGGCTTAAGGGGGAGTTGATCTGCTTCTGGTCTTTATTTTTTGCCTCTGTTATAGTCCTGTCTTGCCATTATGTATGTTGCCATCGACGTCGAGGGTGGTTTGCTCCACACTTTGGGCTGACACGCGGTCATATTATCAAATATCCTTAATTACGAAGTAAAACCGTAATCAAACACATGTGAGTTTGAGTGCAGTACTACCTGGTTTATATTTCAAATTTCGTATTATTCCAAGCCCTTACCCCCTTACACACTTTGGTCAGAATCAGTTGATCATATTAGCTGTTTAGGAACATATATCCTAATTGGTTGCTGGCATATCCTATTTGTCATTAACGTTAGTTGGATTTCCTTATTCATCTGACCATATCTGTAGCGTTGTGGTATCTTTGTTAATTGGTTGCTCAACAAAATTTCAATTATTTGACAAATATTAAGCGATACAACGTCCGAAAAGTTTAACAACAGTGTAAATATTATAACAAATATAATGTACATTAAAAAGAAGCAAATATCTAAGAGAGAGTTAATTCTGTGTACAATACTAGGTGGTGTATTATTTTATTCCAGGTAAGCATGTTCACCAGTGCTGCCATCGTTATTGCAATACTACATATTAATACTAATACATAACAGCCAAATTGTGATGATATCGGTTACTGAGCACTCATGCAGGGTTTATTAGATAAATAACATAGAAAAACCCATTAGATCAGCCATGTTCTGCCAGTATGTCTCTCAGTCTATTTCTGATCACACGGTGATAGTGCTCAATAATCACGGTAAACAACCACACTCTTCTGATCGAACAATCGTGCGATATGTCAATCTGACATATTTTACTGTCATGCGATTCAATGGCCTTCTAGATATCAGAGAAAAGCTGTGTTTCTTTGTTGATCATTCACTTCAAATATTCAGTAGAGCGCAATTCATATTATCACAACACATTTTGTTTTACTGAAGAGCCAACTCAAGTGCATAAACATTCATTGAAACTGACGACATAACAGTTTTTTGGAAAGTAATTATTATTGGTATTCATGTTTTATATCATGTTCTTTTCAGCAGTGTACATGGGTGATATGACAATAGGGGATTTTCATCTAAGACGTTTACTCAACTGTGCATTATCGTTCACAACATTTGCAATAATTTATTCCTCCAAAATATTTTTTTTTTTCATATATAAGTTACAAAGATATTGGGACCTCCAGTGACGTCAACTACACAAACGATGAACATTTATAGGTCGATTCTTTATATTTTCTTTTCTTATCCTTGTTGAAGCCATTAATTATCACAAAAGACAGCAAAGAATCCTTCTGCTCAAATCTGTCACAAAATTAAATAACAAGACGGAAGTGGATCTGAGAGCCGGTGGCAGACTGTCAGCATTACAGTTAAATTATAATCCTTCTTAAACAGATTACGGTACCCTAATTGGACAGGAAGTATTTACTTAAAGAAAAAAGGAACATTTTAAAACAGATAATTAAATAGTAAATGCATCAAAGAAACTCAGTTGAAACTGATGTGTTGACCTAGTAATTAAGGTGTCGGGGTTAACGTTCTCATAGACTACCGTATTATACAAATTGAAACATAAGCTACTTTTCCCAAAAACATAATATAAAATATAAAAGAAGGCCGTCGTGAATGTTTTTCAAGTTTCGAAAAACTGCTTTACAACAACCCAATTTTGACGTGTTTTTTATTCGTTGCGCATGACATTCCCCACTCAGGACTGAAATAAATAAATAAGTAAATAAATATTAAAAAAATAAATAAATGAAAAAACCTCAACCATGTCTTATTTATGAAACAACTCTGTTTTAATTGTCAATTATTGTGTATGCAGGCAGTACCTCCAGGTTGACCTTTCTTTGTCCATCAACCGGCAGCGTGTAAAAACTCAACCATGTGCTTGGATATCCATAAATCATTAACCGACTAAGAAAAACGAGAAGGACTTCTGACCTCAACAATCTGTTTCCTAGAAATCAGATAATAGGCCGTCCAGTCTCTAGATGTAAGAGACAAGACGCAAAGAAAAATCGCATACAAGGAAATCAATTCCACTTGTCTCTGCACATGGTGAAATTCATACTATCTCAAATAATATTGTACACTATCGCCGTACTGCTTTTACTCACCGTAAGCTAGTACTGCTGCTCCAAAGTTATATTTAGAGCTGCTTCATTTATCCCCCATAAAGACGTAATTTAAGAATGTTAAGACCAAGTTTTTCAATAACAAAAGGCTAGAAAACAACGAAGGTTTTCACAAGCTGTGTTCGACTTGATTCATTTCAATGAAATATTTTGTGACGTGTTTTATTTATGTATTTCGTACTGATATAATTACAATGCGAAACAAAAAAATATACAAATATACAAAACAAAACTTAATACAACTGATGCACAATACTTAAATTTACATGTTATGTAGCCTACGTTAGTAACTTCCCTACAAGAAATGTGACTTCAAAGTCCACAATACATTTGACTTACAACTTGTCAACTGTTTAAGTTAAGTTGAGTAAAAAAACAAGAAATTTTAAATCAAATTTAACATACTGTACATGTACATATAACAATTCGCTCCTGATGACGATACAGGCATATGTATCGAATCGTTGGGGTTTTCATCACAGAAATAAGAAATGGTTCGCTAGAAATTAACAGTTTACTTTCTGTTCTTTGATTGTAATGCTTTTGTGCTTCCTTCACATCGTCCTAGCATCATTTTCTGGCCCGGAAATCTGCATTTGCTCTGCAATCACTGTAAATATTCCCGCTTTCATCCATTCTACAGAGGATAACCTATCTACAGAGGACCACACATAACCCAGGTGTTAAAGTGGCACAAGTTGTATTTGATATTGCTGGATAACATGGAGCTAAATCACCTATCGTTCTAACAGAAGCCTTGTGGTATTCCGACAACAATGTTCCTAATTACAGCACAATTGGCAACAGAAGCTCATTAAAACAAGAACACTCATTAACGCGAAGGCAGCTCAATTTATTGGCGATTGTTGAGAATTGCCGCATTATACTTTATGCAAAATGTAATACAGTGATATGGCGATATGAAAAAAGTAAGAAGTTGTTCAAATAGTTTACTGTCCGCATGTTTATAAACTGTAATTTGCACTGGTATATTCGTTCATTAAATTGTCTTCATCATAAAGAAATGGATCTTCTCGCGATACACTGACAAACATATTTCTAGCCGTTTGTTTTTGTTTATCTTTCTTTTTCTTTTAAGTCGTTATTATTTCACAAAAGAAGTCTAGACCGCCCTAATCTGTCACATAAATCCTAACAAAAAAGACATGTCAACACTTCCAGTTCAGTTATAACCCTTCACCGATTTTAGCCCTAAATTTAACACAGAAAGAGAAAGTTAATTACTACACATTGAAATAGGCAATTCCATAGTCCATCGTATGCTTCTTAAACTCTATTGTAACTGAGGTTACGTAATTAGGTGAGGGTTAAGTCCAGTCTGTCATGCAACTTACGTGACAGGGATTATTTTTAAAAAATCCATTGATACTAAAAGTTGGTTATATCATTTAAAGTTTCCAAAACAGGCTTCACAACCCACCATTTTGGAAGTGTTTATCTTAGGTACATGACAATTCCCCACCCAAGCTCTCGTCATTGCAAATTGCTAGGAACTGAAAGTAAAACCAAAAACCTTGGCTTTAGTGGGTACGGAGACAAACTTTTTTTTAAAATGTGTTTTCTTATTATTATTTATTTGTTTATGTTTTGCTTCCATGATTGGAAGTAATGACCTTGTGGTTAGCGAGAAATATTTCCGGTTAACCAGTCTTTATCCAGGAACCGGGAGCGTGTAAAAACTTATGCTTGGTCCTCCCTAAATACATCACTCACCGTGTATGAAAAACGAATAGGACTTCTGGCGTTACCAATCAGTTCCCTGGACGGAATATAATCCATAGTCGTAAGAGATGTAGACCTAAAAAAACACATTGTGTACACATGAATCAATTCAACTTGTCTCAGCGTTTGGATAAAGCAGCGACGATTGCCATTTATTCCATAATAGACTTGACATACTGATCCAAACTGAAATATCAATATAGCTATCGATGTTTTGTAAAACTTGCTATCGCAATAGTCCACTGCAGATAGTTTGATGTTTTTCAAGAAATACAGATACCCTAAGTATACATGTATCTTTTAGTAGAATTTATATATTTCACTTTTTTATTTCCGGTTTCAAGCTCTAAAGTCCCAAATCAGTCCTATTAACTTGTAAGATTATTTCATACGCCAAGATGTAGTATGGGATTGGTTTTGGTGATTCTACCTCCCGTCGAAGCCTAAATTTGGTTTCCAGCACTTAAGTTGAAAACTACTCATCAGATTCTAGTCACACTTGATACAACGTTTCCATGTAGCTAGATGATGTATGGGATTGGAGCTTGCTTATGTTCGCCTACAGGTGACGCCACCCGGAAACTGATAATAAGATTCTTATAAAACTTACTTAAAGTATTACATGTGACAAGAACTTGCATAACGAACAAATAATCTCAATCTATGTGTCTGCACAAAAGTGGTTCCACAGAGAGTAAAATTTTGTTTTGGTTCGATGAAAATCGCTTTTTACACTCTAACCTGATGAGAGGGGCTAAATTTGATTTCTGCTACATTCGAGTTAAGTACATCAGTACTCCTTTTAGGAGAGAAATGCTTTTGAGCAAGGCAATCAACATCAGTTAGTCATATGCGCCAAATGGCGTTAAAATGGCGCCAAACGTCAATCGCCCAAGAGAAACGGTGCCTATGTGTTACGAAATTTTGCTTGCACGATTTAGTGGACAATTTGTCTTCCCAACCTAAGGAAATCGTATAAAACACAAAATCTGCTTTTCGAAAACGTTTTAAAAAGTTTTAAAAATTGATATATAGAACAAGAAGAGGCAGCGTTTGATGCCAACGTTGTATCCTTCGATGGACCGTTTGGAGAATTAAGCATTTTTATGTAGAATCTGCCAAAATCTGAAGTAGGCATTCTGTGAAATAGGCATTTTAAGATTGGCTCTTCAGTCTACATTTAAGTTATGAGCCTGTGTGTGGGCATTATAAAAGCTATATTCACTACAGTATGAGATAAGGGTGTAATACACATTATAACACTGATCACTGGAATTGCACATCTACTTATGATAGAGCTACACTGTGGAGCCGGGATTCCTGTGCTTATCCCATTTATCTCTAACACCTCGTCAATGGCTCACTGAAAATCCATATTAATGTGTAAAATTTAACTATTTGTAATTAGAATTTCAAATAAATTTGTTACACTATCTTAAGCTTTGGATTAACTTTTAACGGGAGTAAAACATTTTTGTCTATTTTGAACCCAAGGGGTCCAGACAATTACCACGAACTGAAAGTAAGTACATTAAGCCGCTGACAACAAAACGTTTGCTTAGAACCGGGTTGCCCTTCTAGCCATTATATTTCTGTCGGGGTTTTTTTTTTCAACTTTTTTTAAAAATTGTCCAGGTTTATCGTATGATTTTTATAAAGTAGTGTGTATACACAATTATAATAAGTATTTTGAGTCAAACTTGGCGTGCTTATTGCCAGTTGTATACTCTTTCTACTGTTGTACTTTCAAGGGCATGGATCACGTGGCTTGGCAGCTCTATTAAATATCTGATTCTCAAAACTACTAAAAATGATAGTTGTATACTTCTCCATACATATTTTCATTGCATATTCTGACCCAAGTTACAAACATTATTCGGATCAGTGGACAAAATCATGTCAAACTTTGTTGCTCAAAAAGTAGGTCAGACTTGTTATATGTCGCAGAATGTCGTATTTTTTCTAAATTTATTTTTCCCATCTGTGGATTTACAATTGCCTGATTTGGGTTGCAAATGTAGCGGCCGGCACCGCGTATCCCAGTATCGTCGCTCAGCAGCAATTTTAATTTATAGTTGACTTGGTTTGCACCAGTAGTTATAAGCAGGACCGCCTTTTTTTTTTCTCTGGCAATCATATGACCCCGTGCGCTCTCGCTTGGATGCCATTTATATGCGTCTACGTGTGATGAAACTACGACAACTATGGTAATAATGATTTTGTCTTCGGCACAAGCTTAATACTGATGAACCGCAGGTGTTTGTCTCAGTATTATGTTTCTCCTGAATAACAACTTCTATATATATTGGCTACACTAATGTTTCAGCTGAAGTGGGGAGTTTTCATTTTTAATACGACAGATCTCAAAACTATGGGAAACTGAAGTAGCTGATTCATGTATTATTCAGTGTGGTAACAGATATCGGCATGAAATAATTTTTAACTATCACTCCCAGCTCATAAATCCCACCAAAATGAGTTTGTCTCAGTTTTTATTAGAATTTAAATGAGATAACAAGGAGAGCCAACGACATAAAAACAACTTTTTCCTCTATAATTAACCAGTGTGGTACACATTGCTATTAAAGTTACTTTCCTTGACACGTTTGTGTTATTTTTATTATTTTATTTTCACTCAGTGTTCGCAGACAACGATAATCACAGCATTAGCCACATCGAGACCAGAACGAGGCTGTATAGGACGATTCTCAACGGATACGAGGAGAATGTTCGACCCGCTATCAACCAATCAAAACCCGTTCTTGTTGGGTTTGGAATAAGTCTTCTCAGGCTTGTAGAATTGGTAGGTATATGATACCAATATCGTAAATCTAATAGAAGTCACATCTATAAGTTAGCTCCGTGTAATACGTTATCGTGTTTAGATCTGACATAATCGCTTATAAAAAGGAATGCGGATTAGTTTACCATGATCCACCAAGGGGTGGGTGCGGGACGGTTAGGAGGGGATTCAGACGCCCCAAATCTGGTTTCAATGATATAACTAACGTCGTCAAAATCCTGGACACAAAACTTGGAACTTGGAACTTAATTGACACCCCGCGTTATGGATTTTTTTATTGGAGAGAGTGACCATTTGGGATATTATCAGTGACTGACGTCATCGGACTTCTTTTTCTTTTACCAGATTACGTCTGATCTGATCCCGACGACACAGCATCAGGAAGAAAAAAAGTCCCCTAGTGTGATTATCAGTACTGCACATGGCTGGAAACAATAAAAAGTGTTAAACACACTGAAAAGTACAAAAACTAAAATGTATTGTTGTAGACTTCGAACACAATATGCCAGTTTTTGTCAATATTATTATTTTTTAAAATATCTATGCTGAGTGATTTGTCTTTGAATTTCTTTCAGAACGAACACTTTCAGGAGTTGGTTCTTGATGTTATGTTGCGAAAGGTTTGTTACTCATTCTTCTTTTTGTGCTTCACTGTTGGTCACCTATAAATGTTTCTTATATCGGTTTAATGCCCTTGGCTGTATGAGACCAGTTTACCCGTTGCTTCAGAGAGTGCAAGGGCGGAGGGTGAGTTTTCTGCTGGTTTTCCACCAGGCACAATTAAGTAATATAAAGACATTATGTAAGTGAAATGCCCTTGAACATGACTCTAACGACACAAAATATATTCCAGTCTCTGACGAACCCATAAGTCATGTATTCAAACTATATGTTGGTGGAAAAAATAATTCTAAATTCTAATTACAAAGAGTTAAATTAGAGCCTATCATTTGGTTTTCCCTTGATCATATATTCAAGTTGCAAAACTTTGATTGCCTATTTCTGGCACTTCAGTTTTAAGCAGACTCCAAGGAGTTTTCCAAGGAGTATTTCTAGAAAACTATTCATGTAAGCAACTTCAAATTTGTACAATTGTACAGAGCACAATACGATCTAGTAAATTGTGCCTCATTTATTTAAAGTTCGTCCTTAATTTTTTTTAAATGTTTTCTGAAAGTTGTATTTTATATTTTATAAGACTTTCCAAGGTGAGATAGACAAAAAAATTTCCACTGGGATCGTTCTGATCAAAATTTCAAAACAATGAGACACGGTTTTCTAGTTCAAGGACTATTCTACTCGGTAAACTAATTTATTCAGTCTTATCGTTATTGCACTCCGAGAAATAAACCATGAAAAATGCAGTCTATTTTTTTCTGTTGACATTTACTCATTTTCCAATATTTTTAGAAATAGTAATTGGATTTTTACCACATTTACATATAGGTTATCCTGAGTGTGCAAGTTTTCTAAAAATATATATATGGTACAGATTTATATTATTCTGCATAAGAGACTAAATACAACGGGGGTTCTGAAAATCGACCAAGGTGTCCAGCAAGACTGTAATGTCGATTTATTAAAATCGATGATTCATCTCATGTACTAGATAATCTATATTTTTATGAAGAAAGTGAATCCCCAAGGAATTTAACAAGGAATCAAACACACGCTTATTTCAAGGCTTTTAAGACTTATTCACTTGTAATATTATTTTCAAATCGTACCTTGTGGACGTTGAAGCTGTCCGACGGTACATTCTGAGCTTTGTAAAATAAAATACACCCGAAGGTTGATTGGATTCCAATTAATTAATGTAATTATTACTAAATGTATTTTACCTGTAGATTTGGGAGGACCCTCGACTGACCTGGAACCCGGAGGATTATGATGGAATTGAACATCTCAGAGTGCCTGTTAAACTACTCTGGAAGCCAGACATTGTCCTCTACTATAAGTTGGTTTTATAAGTTTTATACTTAGTTACATTATTGGCCACATTATAGTTGAAGAGATAAGCGTAAGGAAGTGTTAGTATTGTAATTGTCAATCTGCTTCGTTTAACGTTGACTTAAACGATACAGTTTGGCATCGGTTACATCGCAACAAACTATTACAGTTATAAGTTTGAGGTTTGTTAGTATGAGGTTTGTTAGTATGAGGTTTGTTAGTATGAGGTTTGCACCACAACCAGATATTATTAATATAGTAATTCATAATTTGCACCCAGACGCATAGTATATTAAGTATGTCGTACGTACAATCTCAAATTCCCATTAATGGTTAAATTATTGTGATCCGCCACACGTGTTGTTTATGATATATATGTTTGATTGGTTTCATCCTAGATGTTTTTAAGGAGGTATGTGCTGAATAGATGTATCACAAACAGCTGTTACTGATGTATATATATATTTTGAATAAATGTATATATATACGTATGGAATGTAAAACCTAAATTTCTACTCCTCTCTTACAAAGACCCATTGTAGAATACAAGAGAAACAAAAATCTAAAGGACTACTAGTTAAGGCGAAACTTCCCTCTGTATCAGACAGGTTGTAACACTCATTCTCTTAAAAGCGGTGCTCATCTCTGTAATAAAATGCATATCGATAAAACGGGCATCATTTCTTGTACTGAATTATGCCCTCTTATTTTCTAATCGAGCTATCCATTTTATAATTGGATGTTAAACATTGGGTAATGCTTAAATTACAGTCAAATTCATCCACACGGCCATGTCTTGCTACTTTAATAACAAATATTGACCAATCAAATATCTTTCTTGTCACACTAGGAGCCTACGTCACAAGACCTATACAGTCGACTGTTTACAGTAGGCCTAACTTTGACAGTTCACATATGTGGTAACTCACTTTATACTCACCGACAGTGTGCAACCATTCGTACATCAACTAAGCATTCTAGCCAGAGTTTTAAACGGCAAATTTACAATTCCACAGAGCAAAAATGTATTGCTTTCTGTAAGGTTTTCAAGTCGGTTTAAATTCACAATGCTGTAGTGTTTTATTAACCCATAACACACAAGGATGTAAGTCGCGTGACATCATGAACAGGGTTGGCCACGCCCAAAATGTCAGCAACCAGTGGTCGTAGGAAGGTTTATATCTGTAACCCTCAGGTGATTTTATAAAATGAAGAAACGATAAGTCGATGTCATATTTAAGTATATTCAATGGTAACCTTCAAGGGATATAGGGAATATTGCAGTCAGGAGCATCGCTTTAACAGACATATTCATTGGTTAATCTATATATCTCTGAAATACTAATTTGTAAGCTGGTTTATTCCTAACCCATGTCGAATATCTTGTTGGTTACATTATTAACAATACTTTATACAACATATTAATGGTCATTACCCTCTCTCTAGATGTCTGTAGGTTATCCATAACACAACTCGAAATTAAGGTTTATTAAGAAACTTGTCTCTAGGAGTTTATCTAGAACATAAGATGATTCATCGATTTGAATTAATCTACATCCTTGTACCAGTGTGATTGCTGTCATATATAGAAATATATGATATGTATGCTCTGCAGACGACGCAATCGTTGGGGTGATTTCTACCAGGTTTCCTCCCGGTTGTCCATCGTATTTAAGAAGGAACAGTGTGAAGTGGACAATCCGTCGTCATATAAATGAAATACCGTTGAGTACGACGTTAAACCCCAATCAAACCAACACACATTCTGATAAACGTCATATAAATAAGCTATACGATATTGTATTGTGGCTTTATGACCACAATTAATATTCAGGGTGTGATCTTTGAGGAGTGTATTTTACAATAACCTATTATTTATATTACAGTTCGGGTGACGACTTTACATTGACGTATGACCCCTACGCTGTTGTGTACCATACCGGAGCCATCAATTGGGTCCCCAAAGCGGTAATACGCAGTCATTGTAGGATGGACATGACTAACTTTCCTTTCGATACGCAGAACTGTACTCTCATTTTTGCGTCTTGGGCCTACACTCATGAGGAATTGAATCTGACCTTCAACCCGACAGAAGAGCATTCACTTGACCTAATGGATTACCGCCCCAGTAAGGAATGGACCCTAATGGAGCACAGTCACCGGATTCGCCAGATGACCTACCCGGCGTTCGATATAACACTATCCCTGAAAAGAAACCCAACCTACTATACACACATGTACCTGATGCCAGCCATCCTACTGGCATTTATGTCGCCCTGTGTATTTATCTTGCCACCCGATTCCAAAGAAAAAATTACCTTGGGTAAGCGTTTCTTATTGGTAAGGTTTGAAGGAGGCCAAGGAGGTTATCCAGCTTTAACTAATTGTTGTTTCTATTCTCGTGACTATCATTACTCATTTGTGGGAGAGGGGGAGATTGTTGGGGTTGTTTTTTTGTTTCTTTTTTGCTTATATTTGAAACATGCCATTGTAAGGAAATTAAAGGTTTGTTAACCTGATCATCCTGAAGTGGCTATAACTCTTTGGTTATTATATCAATTAACGCTTTACTGCATATAGATTGGTCTCAAAATAAGCAACGTCTTCTCTCACGAGTCTGTGGAACCGTTTTGGGGCTAGGTAAACGATATTTATGTAATCTTTATATAGTTGCCAGCTAAAAGTATATTGATTTTCGTCATCGTTTAGATAGCTGAGTATATTGCATTCTACTATGGAATGTTAAGGATTCGCAGTCAGATATAATTTCCAGATATAACCTTCAGAAAAATATAACCCAAATTTCGGTTTAACATCCAGGTTTAATCTTGATAAACATCTGCCTCTCTAAATCGATATATTCTTGTTTGAGGTATGCAGGTTGTTCATAATACTACACTTGAGTAAAACCAAACCATCACGACCATATACTAATATGGTGGCTGAGATGGGCCATGGTTTATTTATTTGTTTGTTTATTTATTGATTTAATTATTTGTTTATTTCTTGTGTCTTCTGTAGTGTATCTATTTCAACCGGTGGCGTGTCGGTCATGCAGCATATGACCATGAACCTGTTATTTGTATGTTTAATTAGTGTTTAACCTTGTTAAAAATGAGCACTCCCCTCAAAAAAGTCGAAAGGCTATATTTGTTAATAGTACATTCTTATCCAAAATCCCTGTTATATCCGAATGGACACTTGTAGACTGGAATATATCAATAGACTACCCAAGCTGATAGTAGGTTGACGTTGTAGGGCCAAGCAGATTTTAAGTAGCGATGAAGCCGTCAATTTCATATATGGAATACTGCCAGCCGATAAAAGTGTCATCCACACCTCGAAGGCACAATGAGGCAGATTTAACGCCCTTTCACAAGAGCTCAATGGACTCTCTCGACCAAAGATGGAACTATACGTTATGTCCATAGCACATCATTTGATTTCCTGCTTACATTTCTATATACTTTACTGTCTTAATAAAATATTACTCGTGATGAATCAAAAGTTGTTCGATATATTATGTTATTTATGGGTTTTCTATTGTGTTCTTTCTGTGCGTTCAGATGTCAAACTCATTGGTAAGAGCCACAATCAAATCTGCTGTTTCCTCTGTTATTTACCAGGTGGTGTAATTCTCTTAGGGTTAACTGTGTCGATGTCTTCACTAGACAGCATTCTGCCCAGGGAACAATTCAGTATGCCCATAATTGGTAAGTTGGAATGAGTTAGATAAAGAAAATAGATGGGGCGATAAACGTTTCCTAAATTAGTCTATAGGGACTGAATAAAATTATCATTTTTATTTTGATTTTACCATATACTATCAGTTAATTAGTTTTTATGGAACATTGTTGTGACAATGTAATTCAAAGCAAATCAAGATTTTATCATTCTGGGCAGGAGAAATTTTAAACACTCAATTTTTGTTGCATATCATCACTCTGCTAACACAATTGCCTAACTCACTTTTTCCCGAAATTGATATTCTTGCCTAAATCAATTGCTGAACGTATTGGGCACCTGCTGTA
>JAQQZZ010147410.1:0-12771 GCA_030265115.1 Mopalia vespertina | reverse complement strand
CAGTAATGGTGCGTGTTTATCCCAAAGTTCCCAGTCTGCGTTAAAAAGCTAGATGGTACTTGATGGTTACAAAATGGCAAGAAGGTCATGTCGAAACATCCCTCGGCCATTACTGTACCGTAAATAATCAAGGGCGATAAAAGGGTCATGTTTACTTACATCATATGACTGAGTTATCAATGTGTTATAGTTTATGTCTGAATGCCAGTCTTGTGTAGATATAACGACGTCATCGGAGCTATATTTTTATTAAATAATAACTTACAGAGGACAAAATTTGTATTATTTGCAAGAAAGGAACAGGGTTTTGCTCAAATTTACCCGAGAAACAGGCTTGTTTTGTGTTTGTTTGTATTTTTGTCTGTACAAATCCGCTGAGTACCGTTGTTCATTTCATCACATGTGCACACAATATCTGGCGGTTTACATTACACATTTTCGTGTAATATTACTGCTTCCATTCACCTCAGAAGTATCAGTACCGTTAGGAAAAGAGGCGAGGGATGTTTCGACATGTAAGAAGGATCCACTTACTTCACGGACGTGTGCCTGGATGCCCTTGACCCCGAATGACCTTATTACGAACCACAGTTTGAGAGCCCTGAATCGACGGCTTAAAGGAACCTGCCAGTGCTGAAATTAAAAAAAAAAAGATAAATTAAAAACAATTGTCTGTCCAAGCAATAACAATAACAGCCATATCACAGTTTTTTCAACTAAATTATTTATATATATATCAAAGTATGTTTCATATACGCCACGACGGTGGAGCCAGCCAGTGGCTACATAGGGAGATAAATCTGTTACTCGTATAACAGGAAGTGCCATCTATCTTATTGCCTAACAATAGCATGATATGAACATTCATATTAAATTGTAATGCTGTTCAATGACATAGGTGGCACTGCCAGTTACATGAGTAACACATTTATCTCCCTTTTTAACCACTTGCCAACCCCATTGCGATTCACTTGTGTCACGCCAACCGTTGCAAAGCGTAATTATTTAAATGGCACGATCGAATTTTTTTAGTTTGTCGTTTCTTACAATCAAAGTCAAAAGCCTTTGGTTAATCCTACCACGAGTTTAGTTAAGTGGAGAAAAAACCATCAGCAAAAACTCTCATAATGGTGCAAATTCTGACAGAATATTAAATTAAATCGGTGTCAAATCTGCAAATTGGTTCTTCCGGTTCGTGAAGCTACATGCTTATACATTGTTAATGAATTTATCAATAATGTAATTAACAGATATTTGGTCAGCGACTGGACGGGCGGGCTTTTGAGTAGGACTGGGTAGGACTGTTAGGTAGGCAAGTAGATAGGTATGTAGGTAGACCGGACTTGGTGGATGGGTGGTTTGGTAAGTAGGCATGTAGGTATAGATAGGTAGGTAAATTTTTAAAAAAAGAAGACAACAAAAACTCGACTACAACAGGCTTCCACTTACCATGTAATCGATAGCGGCACCTGTACAACAGAATAAACAAATTTAACATTATCTGATCCAATGATTATATAGACAAATTTGAATACTTATTGGATTGGTTATCTCAAATTAAGGAAAATTACGATCTTCTGTATTTTGTTTTTCTCACGTTATCGTGTAGGCGTAGAAATAAATTTCCTATTGTGGTTAAAAATACAGACATCCGGTCTTACCTGTATTGTCATGTTTTAGATATAGAGGATCCACGTTAAACGTCCGATGGAGGGCACCACTGTTCTTCACCCTGGAAACAAAGTGTAATAAATAATTTTTATAGCACACTTTAGCATGTACCCCATATATACTATACTGAGAAAAAAATTGAATGTCATTAATATTCCACACGATAGGTAATGAAGGAGGAGAAGGTGTGTGTGTGTGGCGACAGACGGTATGAAATGCAATTTCCCTTCTGCATGTGAGTAAAATACAGGGAAAAGACAAGGAATCAATTTATTTTAAATATAACAAGAAAATAAAATAGCTTAAAATATTAAAATATTGTATCATAAATTTTCAACTATAAATATATTTTGTCTTTTATTGTATATTTATTGTAAATAGATTAAACTACTCTAAATCCATTAATGTTGTATACATTTGGACCAGTTTAATTCCGTATCATCATTGTTACTTTTCTATTGTTTAATTTTCGGCTGTAAATATATTTTGTACACTTATAGTAGATTAAATAAAAATAGGTTAAACTTCTCTAAATTCCATTTATGTTGTATAAATTTGGACCAGTTAAATACAATATCATCATTGTTACTTTTATATTGTTTAATTTTCGGCTGTAAATATATTTTCAACATCTATAGTACATTAATTGTAAATAGGTTAAACTTCTCTAAATTCCATCATTATTTGGACCAATTCAATATAATAGTGTTACAGTTAGTCTTCTATTATAATCTAAGTATTAGAAATAATCTAAAGAAAGTACTGTAACCAAAAAGAAAAAAACAAATAAAAATAAATAAAAAAAACAGTACAAGAATGTGTTGATTATTAATGCTTTCTAATTAAGTACAGTTAATCAGCTCTTTTTCAATTAGTTTTATTCGTATCAGTTTAGATAAAGTCAAATCTGTGTTCTTCCACCAAGAATAGAACCATCGACCTTAAACTCACCGGTCTACCTCTCACTCCTTATGCCCTCTGACTAAGGGCAGTTTGTTTGAGGAGTAGCAATACTGCTTTACTTAGCACTGGAGGAAAATTAACTTTCCAACATTATGAAAACGCTTCACATCTTGGTTGTGCTTGTGTCCATTATTGTTGGAGTACACTGCCTGTCATATAAGTGAAATACCCTTAAGCACGGCATAAAACACTAATCAATCAATCCAACATTCGGTTTAACGTTTGCAACAGTTGGTTTACCACATGCAAATTTACATGCACTCTATACCCCTGTTGTTCAGTGGTAGGTTCTCATTGTCGAGGTGAAATAGGCAGTTGAAATTAAATTAAAACTTCGCCTAAGAAAATAGAATCTATTTATTTGTTGTTTTCTATAAATAAAAATTATATCAATAAAGAAATAGTCAACTGTATGCGATGCTTGGATAACTGGAACGTCAAACCTGGCATTCCAAGGCCTTCCAGTGAACAGCATTTGTCTCGAGCAGTTCTCAAATGTTTGGTATTATCTTGACTTTATTGTGGAAATGTTTGGTTGCTTTGCACCTTGTTTAACATTGAGTCCTGGTAAATGAAACAGCAATGCAATCATAATAGGCTTTAGCTAAGGGTCAATACAGGGTGTCTAATGATTACATAATCCCGATCAGATGTCAGACGCCTTCATCGACCCGTTCAAGGTTACTTGTCAACGACCCACGATCAGATAGAATATCTGTATAGCGAATATTTAAAACACACCATGTTGGTGAACTGTGTCATGAAATGTCCCGTTATGCCAGCCTACACCAGAGGATGTGAGGGATTGTCACCTAACTTATTTTCTTAACCTTATTCCTTGACATAATGTGTGTTTCTCCCCTTTCTTATATATGAGTGGGCTACCCGAAGCTCACTTGTCCTTACTGTAACTTCGGCTGGTAAACACCTATGCTGTGTAGGTGTGATTTGCGGGTTCCGTTACACCATGTGCGAATTAACTTTAAAGTTAAAGCATCAGTATTATTTTGTTAAAATAAGTGTTTAAGCTGTAAATTTGTTCTGATGTTAGTCAATGTACCGTACCGCTAATAAACTATACGCCTTTTAATCATGATTAATTGATTGATTTGTGTTTTACGCCTTATTTAAGGTTATTTTCCATATATGATGGCGGTGTATTCCAACAATAATTGATACTATGTAAAACCAACATGTGAAGCGTTTCCTTAATGTTGGAGAGTTAATTGTCCTCCAGTGTTAAGTAAAGACAGCATTGCTACTCTTCAAACAAACGGCCCTTAGCCAGAGGGCCGGGTTTGAATCAAAATACAAAACATGACCAATACAAACATGTGATGTAAGTGAATTACTGATGAGTCTGAGATTTAACACTGGGTACACGAACGATAAATAAAACTACCACAGATAAACCAACACAACAAAAGACGCAGGATGGTTTATTAAATATTTGCTTCTCATCCCAGTCTATAGTCCTTTATAGCGAATTGTGTAAGCACATTATCCACAGACTGGGCAATTTAATAATCTATTTTTGATAGTGTTAAATAAGTTTGAATACATTAAGCGGTAAACGGATTATAACATCATTAAAGTTGGTGTTATCGTCTTCATTGTAAAACAAGTGGGTATATATATATATTCACGCCGTTAAGTTTATTTACCTACATCAGTCACCTTTATAAACGTTTTATAGGTTGTGCAACTTGGTGAATCCCCCTGACGTGTAACGGTAAAATAAATCACATTAAATCCACGCCTTATCTAAACACCAGTGTCTAAAGCCCACCTGAGATGAGATTACCTGTATACAGGTGTGAGACAGATTGCTTCTTTTGTGTAATACTAGTCTACAACAAAAACCAACACAATAAAAAACATACGCCAGAGAAAAGTCATCGAATTTGGGGCCTCTACACTAACTTGAATACGGCGGTAAATACTAAAAGCACAGAACTTCAATGGGAATTCTAAAAGGTTGGAAACTGTTTAAAGAATTATATAATTTAACATAATCTATCAGCGCAATGATAGTAGATGTACAAGTCCAGTTTCTGAAAACTGCCACGAAATCAAACATTGGGAATCAGTCCAAGATTAAAATTAAACAGAAAAAAATATTTCTAATCGTGTTCCTCGATTCTTAACATATGTCAAAACATGTGTATAAATGCCAATAAGCAACCGCATATTTTTTGTCCGTGTTGGTTTGTTTATTTGGTTGTAGCTGTTGTTGTGTTTGTTTGTTTTTTTAGTCCGTTTAATTCTAACGGACATCTGGGCAGTAGCCTCCTTAGAATACATTCTCGTTATGGCGTATTTTACATGGTGAACCAAATCTGTGTCACTTTCTTTTATTTGTATAGAGATATTTGTATTTACTATGTCACAGAGAGCCATCCAGTCTCTTGAATTGTGGAAAATTATTCGATCAATTAAATTAGTGTTTTTTTTCGTAATGAAGAATATTTAACGTACGAGATTCAGATTGTACTGTTTTCGAAGAACAAACCTTACAAATTAATAAGCCACAATTGATTACCATTATAATGTATGTATGCCTTATATCTCTAGGAATGCAAACAAGCGTATTCGATGACAAAGACAATTCCGAGGGTGAATTTATTCCGCACCATTTCTACCTGGGATTAATCCGATTTAAATTAGGACACAATTTACTGGGGTCAAATGAAGAATGTGACCTCTCTCTTACTGTAAGTCTGATTATGTTCAGAGAAAAACATCTAAGGAACAAGGATACATATGAGGAGTCGCCCTGAATGAGAGGCTGAACAGACCTTGTCAAATTATCACATTATACAGTCGTATGTTTTTAAGCGAAAATGCCAGTGAAGACTGTGCTAATGATTAAAACACACAGGTGTGTCGCGAGAGTGTAACCTAGGCACATAGTCAATGAAAGAACACTGGGATGAGCCAATCTTTCAGGCACGATCCGTTTCATCCTCAGAATAAAGAACACCTTTACGATTCAATGCAAAGCCAATACACTTGCCAATAAATCGTTTACCCTCTTTAACCCCTAGTGATTTCACAAAAGAAATGACAAAAAAGCCAACCATTCGTTTAATTCATATTATATGTAATAATATTAGAAATCTGAATTCTTCTAGATAGTCTTTAGCGAGTTCTAAATCCAATCATCACAGTAAAGCCAGATCATACCACAGAAGGGAGCATTTTATTATTCCTTCTTCACGTATTAACTCATAGACAGTCGACGCCAGCAATGGTACTTCTCTATAATTTGAAAGTTTTAAAATAATTTCGTTCAGATGAGTAACTTTGTAACTTCACTCCATTGAACTAGTCCCTATGCTTTTTAAAAATGATATTCTCTGTTCAGAATATAACATGCTATTAGACGTGCTCATCCGTACGATCATTATACACCGCATGACGAGCAGGCTTTATACATGCTTCCCAATGTTGTGTTCTATCACAAAATGATGATCTAGAACGTATCGGGTTTTGTCACTCCATTTTGATAAATTTTAAGCTATAATACTTATTTAATGAGTCCTGATCACGGGATTAAGTAACCATAATATTAACAAATGTTTAAATAAATACTTAAGAAATGACTGATGTCAATGTGGACACACTTTAATTAATAATGTTCTTGTATGTCTTGGGAATAAAAGCTCTACTGGAAATAATTTGAATATATACTTCTGTTTTCGTCAATTACTGAGGCGCATTTTAACAAAGCCTTTAGATTTTGGCTTAAATAAGTGTACCTTGAACTATGTCCCTGAAGATTACAGGGGATGCTTTCAAACGGCTCACGCAATTGCTTGTGGATTATAACAGCTAATTGCAAGAGCCCATAGTAAATAACGGGAACAATCTCCACACAAAATAGGAAATTAAAACAGCATTCAGATCTAGTGATATAACATGACAAGATTGTCTGTCTGGATTTCTCTTCAGTAGTGGCGCTTGGTACATTACATTAGTCTATTTTACTTAACATTAAACACCACCATTTAAAAAGTCTCTTATTACCCGTCAACAGGACTACATACAGTACACTCTACATACACTACACTTATAGTCCCATTTCACCAGTCAACATGACTACTTACAATACACTCTACACTTACAGTCCAATTTCACCAATCAACTTGACTACTTACAATACACTCTACACTTACAGTCCAATTTCACCAGTCAACATGACTACTTACAATACACTCTACACTTACAGTCCAATTTTACCAGTCAACATGACTACTTACAATACACTCTACACTTACAGTCCAATTGCATCAGTCAACAGGACTACTTACAATACACTCTACACTCTGATTACATAATCACCGGCTTATAATTGTTTTCCTCGAGAAGTGAGATGCTTTTAGCTAAATCTATCCCACCGTTCAAAGTGACAATATTCAGTAACAAAATTGAAATTTTCTCGAAAATTCAGTTACGGAGGCGGCAAATCAGCTGACCAGTCACGCGGATTTTGCTTTGTGAAAAGTTAACCGTTATACAAACTGTGACATCAAAGGCTTTATGGGTGTGTTCCTAGATTATTGCCACGCCCCCATGCGCGGTATAAACTGCAAGTATTACACAATTTCTTAGGTCTCATACAATTTTTCGTATTTATTTCCGAGTATTTTTTACTTATTATTGTTAGTATCATTATTATTTTCATTATCATTGTTATTATTATTATTTTTTGTTATTATTATTAAACAAACTTTAAAAGTGCGATGAACCTTGCATGGCAGTCGAGTTTTGCTAATGAACATAATGTTTTGCTCGCGTCTATTAACCAATTCATAAAAGAGGGTAAGAAATCGAGGAGA
This sequence comes from Mopalia vespertina, assembly GCA_030265115.1. Lineage (NCBI taxonomy): Eukaryota > Metazoa > Mollusca > Polyplacophora > Chitonida > Mopaliidae > Mopalia > Mopalia vespertina. The sequence goes on along the minus strand of JAQQZZ010147410.1, from coordinate 5,296 downwards.
GAATGGCATACTATTTTGCCCATGGTACATCTTACTGAACGCGGGAAATTATCTCAATTATTTTGATCCTACATTGTATTATAGTCCATTTTGTGGTCAGTACATTAATTAATTTAATATGGGGAGAAGTATACAAAAACACACATCATACCTTTGACATAGAATGCAACAATTTATTAGATAAAACAAAAGATAAAATCTGTCTCCCTAATTCTCTAAAGATTCCAGTGGTATTCTGAGACTTTTTAAAAAATATAATGTTTCTTAATCGAACTAAGAGCATACTACTCACACAAAAAATGAGTATGTCCATTATGTTAAGCTTATTATTGCGTAACAGGAAATGTTCAGGTAAAAATTTGAATAAAATTAATGATGTTTACACGAATCATTAAATTGGTGGACATCGATATCAAATTTAACAGACAAAACCATCAAACATTGGTGTGACCAGTTGAAGGCCTATTGAGGATTCTTCAGCAGTAATATTAAATTGCTGTAATATTCGTTGGGTTACCAGATTGACAACCCATCTCACTTCTAGTGGCGGCCATACAGCATGCTAAATGTGGATGGATATATAACCGGTTAGCGTTATGTATATTCCGGAATTCAATGTAAGCCTATACTCTCCACAGATTCATACCGACTGGGGCCACCTGTTGAACAATGTTTTAATGTTAGCTAATTAAATTTCATGCAGGTGTAATTTTCAGACGTTTTGTAGTTTGTCGCCTATTGCATGCTTACAGAAAACCCAATGATTAAGAGCTATTCCATGAATGGAATAGACACTACATATAAAACGCAAGAGAACGCATCTCTTGAAGCTGTAGACAATTTGCCCCCACTAAATTGAATCTTTCCCCCCAACCTCAAACGCCTCCTCCGATACCTTGCGCTTCCGAGGCCACTTCTTCTCCCTAATTTTTTTGTTTGCAAAATAAATTATTTTTTGTAATTAAAACTCATTTTGATTATCTAAGCTAGTTGAGACCGTTTCAGTATTCTCTGGGATGAACTATTTTTGCTGATTTCATTATGAATTCATTCATAATTCAGATATATATCACATTTATTCCTACAACTGATTTAACGGATATTTCAGCATTAGTCCATGTAGTCTGCTATGTTAGATTTTTAAATAGCTTGGTCTAAGTTGTCTATACTATTACCCGTAATAATAATAATACTTTCTCAGAGCTAAACTAAGATAATATTCGTATTATAGTTCATGATTGTGGTTGGCGCGAATAACATAACCTTTAAATCATTCTGAAACAGAAACAAGTCCCGTAAGCTTTATATATCTCTGATTTACATGCATTTGTTACAGAGAGGTAAAGAACTTCTGAAAAGACAACAAAACAATCCACATATTTATCCTATTTGCTGGAATATTAACGTATGGCAGGCAGGCCAGTATATGTGTAAGTTAAACCAGCCTCGCCTATAAGGATTTCGTATTTTAAAAAGCACACTACACATACTGATAAGCTACTTCAATTTAATGATGAATCAAGCTTTATATGAGTTGTCTATCAAATCCGCCCACTAAAGAATGGTGCTGACCAAACATCATTTCCTTGCGTGGTAGTCATCGAACACTAGCACACTTGCGATCAGCATGATTCTATGTATTAGACACCTGAGCTAAGAATAATACGTCTATAACACATATGGAGACAAGAATACCAAAATGATAGTTTATGTCAAGGTTAACTTTAATTAACTTGTTGATCATTTCTTTTTGTTGCATTTCAGATTTCATCATAGGCCCCTACGACGTTGTTAGTTGCTAGACATTGACAAAAATCTAAGAAAGGTTTTGTGTGGACGTGTTGGTTACAGATTACACGGCTCTATTTACCCTGTCCCTCTCTCCCACGACAGGTAGTGGGATGGAATTTCCTCCTTTTAAATGTCAAACTTTACACACGTTGTCGTTACATCACCAAACGTTTAATGAATGTTAAGTAGGTCTCACACACCTGGAACATGCTATAGAAATTCTGTGTTTTCTCATGGCTGCATGTTGGCAGAATATACGGCCTATCATTTTTTTGGCATTTTACTTTAAATTAAATGTTTATTTTAAAAAAACATCTGGGTGAAATAACTCATTTGTTCTAAATTTGTCCCTTGATTTTTTTTATATTCCAGTTTGCCAATTAATTCCAATTTGAGCCATTGAATATGGCGTGTAAATATTAATTATTAGCCCAGCTGGATTGACTTCTTATACGTTAATCTGTTGTTTGTCTCAGGTAAATACCTATAGGATCTGTCAGTCTGAACGTTAGTTGTTTGCTTGTACACTTTGATCAAACATCTCATTACAACCTGTTCTCATTGATAAATCGACAATTATAACAGCTCGGGTACACTAGATGACAGCTGGTTAGCTAACATTTATCTTCTTTAGCTCTTTTCTATATGATATTAGAAACGGTGTAAACTTCTCGGTTTAGACACTGCATAAATTGATAATTTCACCGACAGGGAAGAAAGAACTGTTTGCAATCTGGCCGTGCTTCAATTAATATATTAATCGGACATAAAAAGCCGGGCTAATGACATTATGTTTTTCCTGGGCGTAAAGGTGTCTCAAAACTAATGATAACGCCTAAAGGCAAAATGTGGGCTGAGTTATTTATTAAGGGAGTTATTTTCAACAAGTGATTTCACATCGATACTATTCAAAGGGCAGAGCAATGTTAACCGGGGGAGTTAATTAAGTACACTCTCCTCCCAAAGAGACAACCACAGAATTATCCTTGGACAGATCACGTGATATTATATCGAATACTTCGAAATGCTATATTTGAATATAAACGTAAGATAATCAACATTTAAGTTCAAAATCAAAACATTTTTAGGATTAACACTAAAATTAAAAGTAATTTAATGACATAACACACAAAGAACCATGCATGCTTTACCTTTAATTAACACAGCATGTATTATGATATTCAATATTTCGTTTTAAAATCAATAACCAGAGTTTAATGCGTTAACACGATAACATATGTGTTACTTAGATAAGCATTCTGCATGAAACAACACGTTTTGTTTGATAACCATTAGTTCAGTTCAATGTTGACAACATCCGTTTTCAAAGGATATTTAGAAATGACATTGAAATCAAAAGTTTAATGAGTTAAACGACTATGTGAAGATAAGTAAGAAACGATCATGTTATATACAACTAATTTAAATCGATCTTTAGAAGCAGCAACTTATACAAATGCAAGGATCGCTAAACACAGGCAAACGATTTTCTGAGGTTTGTCCGTATATAATGAAGGGGGGAATCTGACTTTTACATCTTGAGAGAGAGACCCATCTTGGCTACTGTAAAATCAATGAGAGGCCCTGTGGGAGAACAGTGGCAACACTGAACAGGCTACCCTGTCTTAAGAAGATCCAATAAATAAATAAATAAATGAGTGGATTTCTAGGAATACACAAGAATACAAATGCTCTGTGCAAAACAAGCGCTTTACATAGTTATTGGAAATTACATACTGTAAAACACAGGACAATAAAATAATTTCAAAGTGAACAAAATATAATTTGGGGTTTCGTACTGATTCATATATGGACTGTTAATGTTACCATGGCCTGAAACTGAGTATGCCGTACATCTATACAATCGATATATCGGAACCCATAGGCCGCCCAGAACCCTCGCCTATATAATTGGCTAAGATATAGCCTCAAATGATCTAATAGTCTATGTCAAATATTTGTGATCTTGACCAACGTCAAAAAATTGTTTTATGACCAGCATTTTCCTAACGTTTTGTAGAAACAAGTGTTTAGAATTGATTATTTGGAAACTATTTGTAAAACTACATGAATATTAATTCCATTGTTCACAGCAGCTCCGGTCTCTTCTCCATGGTCTTCATTTCGCACAGCATCCATGCAGGCCCTGTAAGAGGACTCCTAGTCTCTGGCTGCCCTCTAACAGTCCTATCATACCCAGGAGGTTTGTGTGTTGTGCAGTAGACTGCTGTGCTCAATCAAATGGGTTCGAATCCACAGTTCGAACCTAGACATCAAAGGAACGTTACGCTGAATGTAGTGTAGTTTTAAGAGGTACCTTTGGTATTTTACGCTCAAGCGGGTAGTTGGAGGGAGCTTCCCGTTGCTATCAGAGCTAAAATAGAAAATGAAGCCAATCCGTTTGGGATATCTTTGTACTGTGTCCTGTGTTTGTCTTGTAAATGTCCCGTCTTGTCTTTGTTTGTATCAATGGCGTCGAGGGCGGATTCCTTCATCCAGTGAGCTGGCACGCCGCCATGTGAGTGAAGTAACATTAAGTCCGACGTTATCCCTCAATCAAACAACATTAGCGACAATGCAATATCGCCATTTAAGGGAACTCCAATTCTAAAACCGAGCAAGGTTTAGACAAACACAGTTTTGCCCAATTTGTCGAGGGAAAATTAATTGATTAGGTTTAACGCCGTTCTCAGTTGAATTTGACGGTGGTGAAAGTCCAAAAGTAAATAGCTACAGATGGCATCGGACGGACGACATAAATATGCCAAGGCATGGGCGCTTCCCTAAGCCAGACAGCTTGGATATATAATATAGTAAGGCTGCAATGGATCGAACCACAATTTCAGTGAAATCCGCAATATTTCCATCGTTGGCTTCAACAATTCAGCAGGGCAACTGTTTTCAGAAACACACGATGCATAGCTGCAGAAAGTAAACTATCATTTTATGAGGAAAACTGGTCAGGGAACAATGTTGATCTTGGTCACTCCGCGACAAAAATCAAATGTAAACGTTGAAGTTTACTTCTATTTTGATTTGCATATGTACACCAGAACAGGTTTAGTATGTTCGGATGGACAAGAAGTGTTATGATAAAAAAAAGGTAAATATTTCCTCAGAGATCTCAAAGTGAGGTTTAAATTACATCAGAGTACATTTCTGAGGTAATATAAACTGGTATCACGTAGTCTATAAATATAACTGTTTATTTCGGAGAACCCTTTACCAATGTATTGCCATCACCAGTTAGCATCGCACTTAATGACGTAAACATCATCCGACACCATGTTATATTATAGCAGAAGAGCAATTAGAAAGGTAGTGGTGTAACCACACCGAATGAACCTGAAAAATCGAAGTGACGGAATGGACGAGTAGTGGTATCTTCTATATATAATAGGCCCGCGGCCGTGGCTTAGTGGTTAGCAAGTGCGCTTTCGGAGCCTACTTCGATGTACTGTTCACGGGATCGAGTCCGCCTGTCGACCCTCAGGTATATGAGTGA
>JAQQZZ010147399.1:0-12772 GCA_030265115.1 Mopalia vespertina | reverse complement strand
GAAGACAAGTTACAGACACTAAGGTTAATGAGACAACTTGAGAATTATTAAGAGAATATCCACCCAACTAAATTAGCGGAAATTTTAGCTCACCTCGCGACATCCGACAATCGTTATGACTCAGACTGCAATCTAGACCACAGTATTCTACCTAAATGTGTTTCAAATATAATCCGTGTATAACAATGTGTCCGTAAGCTTTACATAACAGACATGACAAAAAATGTACGCTATGAAATACAGTATAAGAACTATCAGGCCATGTTAGCACATTTAAATTGTGTTAGTTGCGAACGAATCTATGGTGATATAATCAACTAAATATATGGGGAATTGTCTGGTCAGACTGAGAGGCCGACTCAGATTTCTCTCTGATTAACCCGGCAATGTCGATAAAACGAGTGGCAAAATTATATTATCTCTTGTAATCGGTTTTCTTTCTCTTTATAAAGTGCTCCCGGCAATCGATCAAAGAATCTTTCCCTTTTTTTCTCTCTTGACAATATCGGCTGTTAACACTGGTTTGACAAAACAATAAACTTGAACTGGAATTACTTTAAGAGAGTAAGCTCGTTTGTACAGCACTTGAATAAAACCAATTCGAAATTGTGAGTCAACTAAAAACAAGCTGTAAGTTAATCTTCTGCCATAACTAAGTTAAAGACGAAAAGGTTGGTTAGACTTCATCTCAATCAAAATGGATACAATAAATACAGGAACACAAAAATCCAACTTAAACACTAAACAGAGAAATTTAAATAAACACAGTAACTCCAATAATAGTCGTCATCAGCCTACAGGCAGTTTGTTTTCAAATAAAAAAATTTCTTTATCAGCGGTGGATGAGGAAATCGAGAGTTTGTTTTGTCCGGTTTTTTACCGGTTTCTTACAATTACCAGCAATATCAACTCGTTTGAGTGAAAAGCATATCGGTAATGATATTTTAAATTATACATATAAAAAAAACCAACCACAGCCATCTGGATATCTGATAGACATTATATGAAGTGAACTAGGTACAAGTGAAGTAACTTATGATTGGAAACCGCCAGGTGTCTTAGCTATCAAGCTAGGTTCAAACCGGATAATTTTTGCCTTTGTCAAATGACCAACCACTCTGGGTTGTAGGTTAATTGACTGTATTTGTATTATCGATCATATATTCTGCAGACATTCAGCCAATCAACTTAATCTTTCGATCTCGGTTGTATAACATTAAACGGCTTTTGGTTCTCAGAGTGTGGTTTGCATCCTAACAAAGATTCCGTTTATAGCTGTCAAGATTTATTCTGATTATATAGAAGACATTTGGATAATAATATTATCGAGGGTAAATAAACTGGCCCACTGAAATGCACGGTAGCCAAAATCAGATAGCGCTATAAAGCAGATTTTTGAAGTGCAACAACCTGGCAAATCGAGGGGGATACAATGAAGTGACGAAATGTTGGATTGCCTCATGAAATATGTTAGCAAAAGTCTAATATCTTCTTTATAATTGACGTTGTCGTTGAAAGGTATTGACAATGCTGTTGAAAAGATGATACACACGTAATTGGCTTTATTTTTCTTTGCAAATCGCTCCATGCAATATTGAAAGAAGTCTTGTCTTTCTTCCTCAATTTTGCTTCAGTGCTTTCGTCGATCAAAAGATCAAGATGTGCGTGCAGTTCTTTAATATAAAAAGTGAAAACATATAAATCCATCGTTCAAAGCTGGGATAGCCTAACAGCCGGTTAGACCACGTGTTGTTACGTTGAATTTGACCCGAAGTGATAATAAAATCCATTGTTACCTAACGTCATCCAACTAAACTGATATTAAAGCAACCGACTCCAGTTCAACTCCTGAAACAGAAGACAAGTTAAAGTCACAAAGGCAAATGAGACTAGTTCAGAGTTGTTCTGGGAAACCCCGTTACTTAGCTCAGGCGCGTAGGCTTTGGTTTCTCTCTGGTTAACCAGGCAATGGCGATAAAACGAGAAGCAAAATCATACTATCTCATGTAATTCGTTTAAGTTGTCTTTATAAAGCGCTCCCGGCAAATCGATCAAAGAATCTTCCCTCTTTTTCTTTCTGGACAATATCGACAGTTAACACTGGTTTGTCAAAGCAATCAACTTGACCTCGAATTACGTTAAGCTATGACGCTTATTTGTACAGCACTCGAGTTAAGCCAATTTTAAATTCTAAGCCAACTAAAGACAGCCAACCAGTTAAGAAACTTAGTTCCAGACAAAAAAATTCGAGAAGACTTCAAGCCAATCTCTTGCCTAAAATCCACGTCACGTGCTTCGATTGTTCTGATGCAATTTACTGTTATGCTTCATGTTAGTTAAATATCCAAACATGACATAAAACACATAAAGAAGTTTTAAAATATTACTTATCTTTTGGTGATAACCTGTGCCAAATTATTTTCAATGTAATTTATATTATTAATTTTATAATTTATAAACCTCGTCAGCGAATAAAAGAGAATTATTTCTTGCATGATAGGTCTAAAATAATAGTGCTTCTAATCATGGCCTTATAAAACAACATAATCTCAGTGCTTAGGCGAATTCGATATGTGTGTACCTGTAAGGCTGTCAAACCATACGAAGACGATGTACATATCGCAAAATTCGTGTTGTCTTCATGAAGGTCAAGGTCACTCTTAAAGTTTTATTGTTTAGCAGGCTTTACTTCTTGTCTGGCTCAAAACCTTGTAGCGTATCACAATTTGAAGCCAGTCTTTACAGGTTACCATTAGACGAAGACGATGTGTCGTGAACAAACATTGGGTTGCCAACCTAAATGACTGTGTACTTCACAAATGATAGTCCGATAATTTGCCTTGTATGTTAAGTGTCCAGCTGGTGACTGTTTTGTTCATGAGATTTCGAAATCATTTGGTACAAGTTTTCACGATTACACTGATACTATTTGATATTACCTCATGATTTTGCAGTGCATGTTAAAAGTACCAGAGAGGTAAATGCAACAATAAAATCACATACATTCAATTGAAACGTACAAAGGCGCGAAACGTAATAAATCGGGAATTTGTAAATTTCGCAATGATCAACAACTTTACAACTTTGATATACAATGGCGGCTCAGATAGCTGGACATTAGCTGTTTAACCAAGGAAATAGTTTGAATTGCTTCCCGCGTGGTTGACAAAGCTTTCGTCTCTGAGTCCATCCTTTGCCTGATTGTCCGATATAATCAGCTCAATTTATGGCTTGAAAATCCACCGTTTAGTAGCAAATCGGAAAACCCATCAGGTGATAAGTAATCTCATTGCTGACAGGTGTGGTACTCGGCCTTTTGATATTGTCCATACAATTGAAACGAACAAAAGATTTGTACTTGTTAACTCGAGCATGTATGAGACCATGTAATTTAATGCGGGTGGAATTTGCAGCCGTCAATCAAAGATTTTTTTATAAACAGTTTATATAAAGATTCTTTGGATAAGGACTGTGTGTTTTGCTATCGGCTGAGGTGGAACAGCAATTTCCAGATGAGTCTGTGTACATCTCTTCGAAATTAAACATGCTCATTTTGGTTGTGCTGCGCTGTGGTTGCTGAATGCCTTTTCGGCACAACAATAATATCATACAGGTACACTCTGGCTCTAGTGTAACTCTTTAAGGTTATTCTGTCATGGCACTGGTGCAACCCTTTACGGTTCTTCAGTCATGGCTCCGGTGGAACCCTTTATGGTTTTGTATGGCACCCTCAGAGTAACTGTTCCAAGTATTTCAAAGAACCGTTTTTGTCGTAATGGTTCCAAATATATGGTTCCGTCTTCTCTTAAGAACCCTCAAACAACCATTATTTCTAAAAGTTAATATCATACATGTTTCAATGAAATATTCACCTCAAATATTTTATTGAAATGGCGATCTTTTCGGATGTTTGTCAGCTTAATTAATGTACAACAAGCAGGATTGATTATCATCCTAGTTGGCATCCTACCAATTTCTTTACTGACATTGGATGTGATTCATGTATTTGCGTTTATCTGTTATGGTTTAGCATACAAAATCACAATCGAATCATCCTCGTCTTTAAATGCTAGAAGATGGTGTGCCTCCAGTGCAGACTTTAGCTCCGCATCTCATCTGGACAATTCATAAAGTAAATTACCAGTCAATACTGCATGCTCTAGAGAAGACAGATCAAACAAAGCCAAGAATATTTGGACGTTAAAGCCGTATCGCCGTCCTAGATTACCATTTGAATACATATGTTAATTATTCTCCTTCTGAACAAAAATCAATGTGGAGAGAAAATGATTTTGCTGACATTCAAGTTGGGAAGAATTCCCATCACATTAAGCACCCTGGTATACATTTTAAACCTAGGAAACACTTCACCAGTTACGATTTTGCTAGACTGCCTTTTTACTCTTGGATTGCGCTGCCGTCATTTAAGCGACATACATTGGGCACGGCATTTAACAACAACGAACCAATTTATCAAAAAACAATTTCACACAGATTGATTTGTGCCTCCTTCGATGTATAAACAGGCTCAATGCTACCTTTCAATTTCAGTTACAACATGAAAATTTTTTCGGTGAATGAATAAACCACGAATTGGTTTATGCCTGGTTTCTGATCCGCTCCTAACCAAAGACGGACAGCATATAAGTGATATGTATTAACCTCAATTTTGACCAAAACATATCACAAACAGCATCATTTGGACAACATAAATACATGTACGTTACTAAAACGTATTCCACGATGTTTGTTTATTTTGGCTTTTGACGCGCGTCTTAATGTTATATCACACATCTGGTGGAGTCTCAACACAATGGGTTGAGGAAACCGTCCTCGATTCTGCAGGCAAAACAAATACAACACAGGTCAATCACAAGACGCAATAGAATAACTCAACTAGCAGATAGACTTGGCGTTGCCCTTTAGCTGTTAGAGCAATGGGGCAACACTAACTTCTATCCAATGACCAGCTGTATATGTAATACGATTGATTGATTGGTCTTTACGCCGTGCTTAAGGTTATTTCATTTATATGACGGCGGTGTATTCCAACAATAATTGACACTAGCACAACCAAGATGTCAAGGGTTTTTATAATGTTGGAAAGTTAATTTTCTTCCAGTCCTAAGTAAAGACAGTATTGTTACTCTTCAAACAAACTTCCCTTATGGTCGTGTGTAATACGAAGGGATGGAGACCGCCGGATGGATTTGGTATCAAACCATCTTCGCCCCGGAAAATTTATTGCGTTTGTCACATTACAAATCACTCAGGGTTGCAGGTTAATTGACAGTGTTAATAATACCGATCCATTTGTCTACAGACACTTGGTCAATGAACTTAATCTTTCGCTCTTGGTTAAACGGTTTGTGATCCTCAGAGGGTAGGATTGCATTCTATCAAAGGTTAAACTTATACCGGACTACTTAGTTTTGAGACACTTAGATAGTAATAGTATCAACGCAACTATAAATCGGCTCACTGAAATACCAGGCAGTCACAATCAGATGTTTGAGCAGAGTTTGGTTCTGTAAAACAAGCTTAAGCTGTGTAGCTACCAGGCGAATCAATATGGATCCAATAAAGCGAAGATATTGTGGATTGTCTGCTGACAAAAGCCTCCTTCTTTCTTTCTGATTAACCTTGTCGAAAACGGGCAACACAAAATACTGTTGAAAAGATTATGTCCCTCGTAATAGGCTTTAGTTTTCTTTGCAATTCGCTCCAGGCAATCAACGAAAGAAGAATCAACCTTATTCAGTTCTTCCATTGATAAAATGGTCAAGATGAGCTTACGGTTCATTAAGAAAAAACTGTGGTAACATAAAAATCGATAGTTTATCTTGTGAAAGGGAAGTAAGTTCCACACAATCAGGTCAATGACACTTGTTGTCAATTATTTGATAAATCTCGTCTAAATAAACAAACGGAAACCCTTAGCAATGCTCACGAACCTGCAACACTAGGTATGATGGTGACAAAATGTAGCATAAAGCAAAGGCCTTAGTACCGAATACTTTACTCTACTCCGACGTGATGAAAATATATAATCTGTAGTACGATGTGTGTCTCGTAGCCTTGTGTTGTCAAAGCGATAATTAATTGGTTCTTTGAAAACAGAGGACACGCACTTTCAGAGAATGTTAACTTTGTTACAACAGGACAAATCCATGGTTAAGTAGTGAAGTACAGATATGATGAATTGTATGGTCGGACTGATGTACGTGGTGCGCAGTCTCGGATTCCTCTCTTATAAGCCTTGTTCATTGTTTATCGAAAAAACAAGTGGTAAAATGACGTTCTTCCTCTTAATAGGCTTTGCTTCTCTTTATCGTTGAGTAGCTTCAGGGAATCGATCAAAGAATCTCTCTGTATTCTTGACAATTTCGGCTTTCATCACTGTGTTGATAAAACAATCAATAGGAACTTAAGTTAATTAGAGAAAAGAAGCTCGTTTGTACAGCACGAATAAAGCCAATATGAAACTGAGTCGCCAAATACAACCACTCAGTTAAGATTTTGTTCTAGACTATAATGTAATAGTAATATGAGTCTTGGAGGAGAAACATAAAAAAAACGAAACAGAACACAATAAAAAAACACACCATTAAAAATAACCCCCGAAAGTTAGATAAACGCCGACAAATCCTCACAATTGTGTAAGGCTAGTTTCTTCGTAGCGTAGCACTACTGATTTTCCTAAGCACCAGAGAAAAATAAACTGTCTAACAAAGCGAAACGTTCCGCAAAATGTGGTTGTAGTAGTATCAATTATTGTTGAAATACAACAATGTCATATAAATGAGTTACTTTTAAGCACGGCGTTAAACATGAACCAATCAAACAGCCAGCCAACCAACAAATCCATCAAATCAACCGAGCGCTCGCTTTCTTTCATTTATATTTATTTTTATTTTCTCATCTTTCATTTTTCATTTATTTACATATTTGTGTCCATGTCAAATTTTGTTTTGTATATATACGCCTTTTTTAGGTTATGTAAACCTTTTCTTCTGAAATCAGGAAAGGCATTTATATCGGAGTTTCCTGTTTGCCAATCCTTTACGTCAAATAAATATTGCTTAAGCCACATTATTTTCCAAACAGACCATTTATAGAGGAGGTACATCGTGGACATACGTTAAACCCCAATCAATCGAATTTGAGCGATTCAAAGACCGCGTATCTGTTACAATACGTGTGACAAGTGTCAATGTACACCTTAAAGACTATTATTTTGAATAAATTTCATTACTGTCCCAGCAATTATATAACTGAAGTCCAGAAACAGTTAAATTAAATTTATTATCTCCGGCATTTTCGAAAATTGGATCTCTACGCCTTGTAATGAAGTAAATGTCGGCTCGACAATAACTCGCCAGTTGCATTTCTGGTGCTAACCTTCAGCACACCTGGATTATAAGGTAAACTGTCAAGGTAACGATTAATTGTCCGATGTTAAGCACCTCAGGATGGGTACCAGCTCATGATTTTTTTTTTGGTTCAGGATGGGGTTTGGATATTATTAGGCATAATTTATCACCATTTACATGTTTGAGCGAATGGAGGGAGCTTCCTGTTGCCCTGGTGTTCTCAGAGCTAAAGGGAACAGGATGCCGTTCTGTTTGTGATTTGTTTTCATTGTGTCCTGTATTTTGGAGTCCATCTGTTGCGTCTTGGAATTGTCCCGTTTTGTCCTTGTTTGTTGCCAGTGGCATCGAGGGTGGTTTCCTTCCCCCATCGGTCCCACACGCCGTCATGTGAGTGAAATAACTTAAGTACTGCGTTAAACTTCAAACCAAAAAAAAACTATTTTGGAGGTACCTAATATTTTTTCTGTGCAAATTTTAAAATTTCAGTTACAACAGGAAAATTGTAAAATTGTTTTTTTTCTCTGGACCCAAAAAAACTTTTCTTCTTTATGCTAAAGTTCGTCTCAAGATTGTAAAGTTCTTAGAGAAAAGTTTCAAGTGTCTTATAACTTAGTCAGCCACCAGAACCTCGTTGTCAAAATATAAATTGACATCGTGCAAAGCGGCCTGCTGGAGGGAGAATCATGTTGCCCTTGTGCCCTCGCAACCGGAATACGATTTGTTTTGGGACGTATTTGTATTGTACTGCATTTGTTTGTTGCCAGTGGCAGTTTTTTTGGCACGCAGTCATATTAGGTACAATAGTTTTAAGTACGGCATTACACCGGATGCAAACTAATATATATTTCGTATTTCAGAAATTTGGTCTCTTTGTAGTTTGTGAGTGGGATACGGCACTTTTGTTTTAAAGAGGGTGGAAAGTCCCTTCTAAGGCTTCTAAGAACTCCTCAACCTTGTTAATCGCTTTTAATTCCAAGAACTTTCTTAAATTAGTCTACAAAAGTAGCAAAATCGATCAATTGAGGGCCCTCGTTGGCTGGAAGACAATTTATTTCCAGTGATGTTATCGGCATGCTACGTATGGATGAAGAAGCGTTACAAGTGTTGAAATAACTCTATTAAACAAACAAATTTCTCTGTTATGGCTGTCTTAAGTTTTTACAACAGGTCCAAATTTAGGCTTGTCCGAGCTCTTCCATCTTGAAACAAATTATTGCGCCGAAATACACCTTAAGCATACACTTAAGCCGTAAAACGTTCGCAATCAGTCGACAACAGGTTCCTTTGTAAAGTCCTTAGGTTATGCTGGCACAGATTGTTGAGATTCCTTGTAAACACGTGTTTGTGTAATTGGCAAACAGGCTGTCCACCTATCCAGGACTAAATTAGAATGAAAATTAACTCTCTGAATTGGATGCAGACCTGTAACTTGATGGCAACTGCACGAATTTATTTCACAATTTTGTCCAATCCAATTCAGGGCATTGGGACACTCACAACAGTTTACCGCCTAGTTCAGCGTAAACAACAGGTATGCACCATGAACCTATGTACGCAAGGATTGTAACTGCTATTGTAAAAAAAACTTGAGTTATCGTTTTCAGTATTTTTTGTATTTTAGGGAAACCATCTCGGCCTTAAACATATGCAAGTTGAGAAAATGATGCAGGCTAAGATCGGTGGAGCAAACTCAGAATCAAACACCGAATCACCAACAATAAATCCTGATAATCTTATAGGCTTATTTCATTCAACTGGGTTTCAAGAAAAACAACAAAATTGCCGTTAAGACAACTTCAAATGAACTGGAAAACGATCAGCGACGGTTGATCTGAACCAACCCTGTTGCTGCTAATACACTTGTGCCTAAATAACGTCATACCTTCGCCATTTTCTAGTTGCCATTTTACATATCAAGTATCAGCGATACTAAAAATACGCCCTACATTTTCAAAGAAACGAATGCACTGATGCAACGACTCCAATCCGGTCATAACATAAATCCTCTACGCAGCCCCCACCCTCAAAATACTATCCATATGTGCCTGTTAACATACGGTTTCGGTAACAGTCATGGTGTGGCGTTTATGATACACATCGCCCTTGATGACAATATCGCCAGCACTTTTGTCAAACAAGTCCTTCATAGAGGTGACAGTGTAGAACTGTTGCCTAACAGTGACAAACTCCACACAGTCAACCAATATGCGTTTGATGTCGTACACACAATCACAAATTTCACGCTTTGGTGGATTCTTAATTTCATTAAATTGTGTTGGATTTTATTGTGAGATGACTAGCCTATACAACATTGCGTTAGAACCAACTGGCCCATTTGTGGCATTCCACGAGAATATACAAATTTGACCAATGAAAACCTCTGCGTCCTATATATCCTGCCAAAGATTAAAATATATTTCGACATTTTGGGCTCGATATTTTTATGCTATATTTTAGATTTAGCAATGGGCTTGTTGAGGGCTGTTTTTGCCTCCCTATCTACAACTGTATTTTCGTGGATACCCAGGATTTCTGCTCCATTGGTTTCTTGGCCTTCTGGATTACAATTCCTGGTTTATTATAGGTGCTATAACTTGTTTAAGAGGCATGTAGTTAGAAGATGAGGCCCGCAACATAACACAAGGCTTGGTGGATTACAATTTCTGTTTTATTAAAGTTGACACGGTCCAGCCGAAGCACACTGTAGCGTCGCTTTACCCGTGACAGAGGCAGTGTAGGTAGTCTGTGCTATTATCACATTCTGCGGTGCAGTACCAGTCGTCATTCTCTGTGAGAGGAACACCGTTGATGCAGTTTCTATAGAACCACTATTGTACGCAGAGTTGCAGCAAATTACCATACTTTGTTACTGTAATAACATTTGAAGAAAGTATAGCAATAGCTTAGAAAGTCAGGTTTAATTTATCGGTATATCTTAACGATTACCCTGTAATTAGTATTACTAACAATTGAGTGTGTTAAAACAATACTCATACAATTTTGTTTGGCCAAATCACTTCTTCAATATATGTATTACCTTAACTGTAAGATGTCAAAAATTTAGTATGATGCAACCTCAAATGAAATGTTGACTTATTTTTAAAAACATTCATGTCTGCCATCTTCAATTCGAGTTCTGAATGTGGTGTAAAACACTAAACAATCAACCAATCAATTCGAGATCTGTATTTTCTTACTGCAAAATCCTGAGCGTGTTGTTGATTGAAACTACCATTAAATAAAATGTATTATTTATGGCAAATACACAGGTGCAAGTATTTTAACCACACATCGGAAGAAACTGGAGCAGAATTAAGCAAAGCTTACATATCCCCGTAGATATACTGCGAAAAAAATAAAAACTTCTTTTAACGGCAAATCACCAGTCAACAAAGTCCAAATTTGCATCCATTGAATTAAAAAAAATTAAAAATGTTGGTGATACATAAAAATAAAAGGCTCAAAAAGAGGTGATGGTAGCTGTGTCTATCAAGTTTAAAAAAGATACAGTAAGCCGTCTATTTTTCGAGTTCTGGTCCGGAAATGAAAATGTGATGGATGTAAAATGAATGGATGGTATAATTATGAAGATTTTCAAGTTTTAATAAAAAAAGGAAAGGAGTGCATTTTATAAAAAAATATTATACTCTAAATTGATTTTATTGTGACATATTTGATAAATCAATATTTGGACAGACGGACGCACAGATGGAGCGCTACAATTATGAAGCATTTTTAAAAAGAAACTTTATATTTTAAATAAACTGCTCTTAATTTTTTACGTTTCTACAGAGCATACCTAACTTTATTACCTTTGAGTGAGACACCCTACACTATTGGTCCGCGGTCGAGGCTAAGTAGTTCGCATGTCTGCATATTAATCCTGTGGCTCCAGTAACCTCGAGGGAGGGGGGGTTGTTCGAAGTGTCTTTCATGCTTCCACCGTATTTAGAAAATGAGCAATCCGACAGAATGGACAATCCGTCGTCATGTAAGTGAAATGCTCTTGAGCACTACGTTAAACCAAAACCAAACAGGCGTAAATACCTCGGTCTTTGCTATTGTTCTTAGATATGTGAGTCATTAAGAGGCTGAATAGACTTTTACTGACTATTTGACGGTCACACATTTCCAATTTGGTCCTCTACATATATGTGTTTTAACATTTGTCTCATGTCCTTAATTTGGCGTTTATTTCGATCCATTGATATCAAAAGCTTTTAGTGCTTGACATTACAACTTTGTTTTCCTCTAGTTTGGAAATTATAATCCATTAAAGCCCAGTCACTAGACGCCAACGGAATTCAAGTTTCTGCACAATGTGGCTACGTCCTCAACCATCCAGACTCCCTCATGCGACGAAAGAAGGGAATTAACTCTGCAGACAAATCCGTTACAGTACAGAGTAGCCTCCCCTTCTTCCCAAATGTTCAACGAATGTTCTCCCAGACGTACGTGGCGCATTACCACGTTTCCATGAAATCCCAGGCGATACTTCACAACGGACATATAATATTTTATTTTCAAGAATTTCCGGTATGGCGGTATGGGTGTCTCGTCAAAAGCACATTTCGTGTTATTTTAGTGAAACTCTAAATTTGTTCCTCCAACGTGGTATGAATTACCAGTTAACCCTTAATGGGAAAGTAAACAACAAATAAAATGAGCCCGAGTAGATAAGGCTGTTAACAACCGTTATGAAAAATTGTGTTCTGAGTGCGTGGATGGCTCTCAAATAACGCTATCTACTCTGGTTTACATTTATTATTGTTCACTTTCCGTTGATGCCATTGAGTTTTTAATTGATTTTCACTTTAATCGAATATATCGTAGTTTTAAAAAAAGTAGCTAAAAGGTATGTTTTTACAACAGAAGACTAGAACAGTAAAGTTTCGACAGGTTATTGTGATAACTTAGGTTTTATAGAACTGATAAAGCTAGCATATGACAGTTGCTTAATAAAGACGATATTGCTGCGTGTTTTCATCAAAGAGAATAAGGAGCGAAGAAAGTTTTTGTTAATCCGAAATATAAAATTAATTTGATAACTAACTGAATTAAAACAACAACAATCAAAGACTAGACCTACTATAAAGTTTATTATAAGTAAGAATCTATAAAGGATAACAACTTTTTTTATTGGTCACAACATTTCTATCTTATTTCAGAGATCGTTTTCAAGTGTAGGGCCGCTTCCCTGGTAGGAATATCGTGGCCCGTCAAAATAAAGTTTATTTTCATATAATTTACAATAGTTTTTTCATGTCTAAACATTACCATATTTTAAGAAGAAATAGCTTTAAAACAAAACAATACTAATAATTACAATATAATAATAAAAGGTGTCTAACGAAAACAATAATATATTAATAAAACTTGAAATTATTTAGTCTATTTAA
>JAQQZZ010147387.1:0-26963 GCA_030265115.1 Mopalia vespertina | reverse complement strand
TGATTGGTCAATATTTGTGGAGCTCTTCTGTTTAATGATTAAAGTAGCAAGACATGGCCGCGTGGATGAATTTGACTATATAGTTAAAGCAATACC
The DNA here is from genome assembly GCA_030265115.1 of Mopalia vespertina. Classification (NCBI taxonomy): domain Eukaryota; kingdom Metazoa; phylum Mollusca; class Polyplacophora; order Chitonida; family Mopaliidae; genus Mopalia; species Mopalia vespertina. The sequence continues at coordinate 26,867 of JAQQZZ010147387.1, read as the reverse complement.
AAATGTTTAAGATCCAATTATAAAATGGATATAGCTCGATTAGAAAATTAAAGAGCATAATTCAACACAAGACATAATGCCCGTTTTACATATATGCATTTTATTGCAGAGAGGAGTATCGCATTAAGTACTATATTCAGCTTTCTTGTAGATGCCATTTAACCCATTTGTTCCATTTGAGATATACAATACTATATTCCAGATTCCATTGATAATCAGAACTGCATAAAACACATTGTGATCGTACGTTCTACCTTCCAACACACGTTATGTGTGTACATCGCATACCGTATCTGGTATAAGATAAAATGGCTGAAATGTAGGGGAGTCAGAACTTTAGGTGCCTACTAAAAGGCTTCAATCTACTCTAGCAGCATGGTACAGAGAAAACGGTTTCTAGATGATTAGCGTGAATAGTGCCACAAAACTAAATACGAAATAAGAAGAACATCTGTTCTTGGGTCATCAAATCCAAAAGCTGCTGAGACAAGATCAACCGATGCTGGCGGCTTCCGCAACTGCGATGGGTAAGAGGCACTCGGGGCGTAGGCCTAGTTACCAAGGCAATGACCCTGTCCCGTAGAACTCTAACCAGCATCCTGTTAAATCTTGTTTGGGACACAGTGTGCAGTCAATCGAGTCGGTTACTTCCACAGACCTTACTTTTGGAGGGAACTGCAGCCGGCTCCACATTATGTCGTTATCTAAAGGACATATGCTTGTTCATTTGATATGTTTTATTGCCTTAATGTCCGGTGAGTAGATGCCTTTCTTTTCTATAAACAAAACACCATTTCTTTGAGTACGATAGAAAACCACAAGTCCACAACCATGTTTCAGAAACAAAGCTTATACGCATTAATTAAGCCTACTATTCAGCATTCTCGTGTATGTCATATACAATGTTTGTACATCCTTATTTTGAGTTCTTCTTTCTACGCGTTATAGGATTAGTTGCAGGCGCTTCTGATAAAAAAATGCATACATCGCTTTTAAGAGGGGATGGCAAATATATTATATATTTAAAAGATTTACCATGTTTTTTGTTAATGTGTGACTATAGGCCTACTCAGTGAAGAACATAAAATAAGAAAGGACATCGACGTTAAAATACGATTGTAAATAACAATCGTATTGCGGTTCACTCACTATCGTTTTATTTCGGTTTGCAAGAAATTGTTTATTCTGTCGATCCAAGAAATAATACATGTAAAATTGGAGTCATTCCAGTTGAGTTTCGCCAAATACCGTTGGAATCTGTCGTTTATATGACCTTTGGATAAATTAGTTCTACTCAAAGTTGTTTAATTTTACAGTGACATACTTGTTAGTGTTTAACGCCGTGCATGCAGCGAAAAGGCCGCAAAATAAACTGCTCCCAAAATAGCTTGAATAAGTTCTAATATTTTCCAGACCATCTTAATGTCGGCCTATGTCTTTGGTCTTCATTACTTCGGCCGTCGCCCGTTGCGGCGCCATCTAACAAATCCATTAAGTATAGACCGTTTCTATCTGAATCCGGAATCTGTGTATAATTTAAATAAACCTTTTTTTCTTTTTATTCTTGCTAATCTTGTGTCGTTTAGACTAACATTGATTCGATGCATTGAAATATCTCCGGAATTGTTTTAAATACTACATTTGGCGGTTATTAAATATGGCATATTAATATCGTTTTGTTGCAATGCCCTCTAACTCAACTTTTACTGAATGAGACTTAAAAATCTAACAGTCTATACTATATTTAAATATGAGCGCTTTTACTATGAGGCTATACGTGTATAAGTGTTACAGTGTGTGGTATGTTTACTGTGTGTACACAGTTTCCATGGTAACAAGCAAAACTTTGAAGATGAGTTATGAACAATTTAGGCAGCAAAACAGAATCTTAAAAATCAGAAAGGAATATTTTACTCAATGTTGACGGTGAATTTACTAGCATACATAGGACAGCTTAATTTTAATACTAACAAATTGAATATAAAAAGAACATTTTATAAAAGAACAATATATATGAAATGAAAAAAAACAATTATATATAACTTACATTTCCTTTTTATACAGTTGTTTAATATTTGCAAATAGAAAAACAGACTAACCACCGCTAGAACTGACTAAAAGAACAACAATGATATCTGAGGTTACTTTCGGATCTAGCCTGCTATTTTGTACCTCTATATTATTTATTTTAACTAAGAGAGGGTCAATCTTTGAAATACTTTTAGTGGTCGCTCTCTAGACGACATATATCCCATCGCTTTTCTATTTTTAAATGGTACTTTACATATACTCTGAAATTTTCAAGCATTTTTATTGTTGATGCAATATGTTAGCGAGTATATAACTATAGTCTACAGAACATTACGACGGTATGCTTGTGGTAGCCGGAGTACTGTAACATAGGCCATGGCAGTTCACTGCTGGGATTCGTCAAGGGGTCATATTGCCTCCAGCATAATTAAACTCATGCATATCTAGTTTGATTGCATGTTTGTTTGGTGTTAATGGTGCCCAATGGTGTTTGCCTTAAATGACAACTGATTGTCAACTTGTGTTACTCTGTCACTTTACATGGTGGAAAACCAAGATGAAACCGTGTGACTTCCTCATATGCCAGATGCTTACAGGGGTGGTTGAAGCTGTACAACGAAGTAGCATCAGCAATCCAGCACGCAACCAGCTGAGCTTCAGATTTAAACTTTCCCATACAATTATTTCGGATGTGCCAGGCCAAACGTACAGTTTAATTTGAAACATCATTTTGCCTGCAGCAGTCTGATATTTTACCATCACATATAACCGAACCATTACAATATGGGGAAGCCAGTTAATAGCCGGTCCTGCCCAAGAACACATATTATACAGTATACTGGTAGTATGTAATAAGCCGGAGGTTAACTTGACGGAAGTTTTGCTGACATTTCAAATAAGGACCTATATGCTAGATAGACCTTGGACATTTTCTAGAGTATATATCTATTGTCTGGCGTTACTATACTTTTAGGTTAAGAATAATAACCACATAAAATAGCTTTACTATTTATGAAGTAAGTTTTGGAGAATATATTCAATGAGAGAAAATATGTATGAAAAAGAGTATTGAGCATAGGGGAAAACGGAAAGGAATTTCTGGGCTTTTGAAATCATTCGAATTTTACATACTGTAAAAACTGGGAAACAGTCAAAAACCACTACCAAAACAGTAAAGAGGGTGTGTTGGGGGGATGCTTAAATTACTGAAAGTGGATTTTATTGTCAGATCTCACAACATAGTATATTGCAAATAAAAATAAATATGCATTTACAAACCTGTCAACTCTGGAGTAGGAATAGCTTACTTTCATTAGGAGATACTTCAACATTTATTATGCCATCTTGAGGAGATACTATCTCCTGATGATGGCATAACAAATATTGAAATATTGATTCAAAATAAATCTATCATTATTCAGAATTACACTGCATGTGTATTATGTTAAACTCTGAAACTACAGTGAAACTACAGACTTTTGAAAGATAAAGAGAAATAATGTCTAATTACAGGTATATCAGCTGTGGAGCCAGCTGTACAGACGGTCCGGGTGGTCAGTCGAGTGGTATGTATAGTATGTTCTCTCCATAGCAACATTTGGCCTTCTGAGACTCAAATATATATATTGATGGCGATATTTTATATAAGGAGAGGAGTGCGAAATCTGAATCATCATTAAATACTATTTGTAACAAAATATTGGAGAAAATAGACTTCTTTATATAGAGCGAATTATGCAAATCAATTGTCCGTACACTATAAAAGAACCATTAAAGTTTCTTCACCTTATAGTTGTTGTGGAACCCTTTATGGATCTATATATGGAATACCTTTTCTTCAAATGTATACTTTCTTTTTTTCTAATACCAACGATCAGTTTTCTATATAGAACCTTCAAAGAACAATTATGAACCCGATCGTGAGTACCAACAACATTTTCAAAGAATTTCCTAATCATATATATTCCACTGTTTAAAGAACAAAACCTTGAGAAAAACTGAATGGTTTCCATTGTATCAATTAAATCTATTCGTGTTTACAGAAAAAAAAACTGTGGAATATTTCTAAAGGGAATCCCACTGGTACAGGGATGTTGATTAAAATCAACGAATCATCTCATGTTCTAGATGCTGCTATCTGATTGATTACAGCTCCTATTCAATTACAAACATTCCCCTTTGCTTCCAATTGTTCATTATACATGTATAAACTGATAACTAAAATGTCCGTTATTTTTTTTTCTTCACTTTATACTGATTAGTATGGTGAACTTTGGTTAATTACAGTTCCTATTCAATTAGTATAGTACTCTCCTTTGCTGTCAATGGTTATACATGTATATAATGGTCACTAAAATGTCTGCATTCTTATAACCCACACGATTTATGAATATACGGTAATGTCAGTGTCCCTAGACTCCCTATATACATGTATAAAATGTTGTGTTACTATTGAAAACAGGAAGAACCGCTCGTGTTTGTGCGCAAAGAGGGTGGAAAGAAAGTGGTGGATGGATTCGTCAAGGATGTTGTGGATAAAATGGGCTCAATACTGAATGTGAACTTTGAGATGACCACTCTGTCTAATGGGTCCTTAGAAGCACAAACTACCGACATGTTAAACCAATTGGGGCAAGGCGTAAGTCATTTGTGTTTTATATAACATTTCTTAGGACCAAAGGAGCAGATGTAGAAGTAAATCGAATCATGATTTTTTCAATGGACCATCAATGCTGGTTGTATTGAAAGCAATATTCCAAAATCTTTTTACAGACCTGTACATTATATGTACGGATATAATACTAATGGCTGAGAAAACCAATAAATTCAGGTAACACCCAAAAGCTGTATACGGAACTCCTGAGATGTAACGATGTCTTCAGGTTTCCCGCGTCAACGTGGAAGTCGAACAAAGAGCTTAAACATGCATATAGCGCCACATTTTTGGAACAAATTATACCGATTTGTATCATCATTTCCTATTATATAGAAACGAATTTGGGTTCATTGGAACCAGGGATATCTATTTCAAATTTGTTTTTAAAAAAAATGTTTTAAAAAGAATAAGTAACTTGGCTTTCTGCAGGATCGGAGGACCCGGTGCATAGTTTATTGGAGTTTTTGAAACAATGATTTTTCCCTAGAGTACTTAGTATGTCTATATTTGGCCCATTTAAACAACCAAAATGTTTTAACTTTAATTGGTGTTCTCTTTTCAGACTGTGGATGTTATTGGACCTCTGAGTATAACATTTGTAAATGTGCGAAGTTTTGACTTCACCAAGCCCATCCTCTCCACAGGGATTGTACCAGTCTGGAATCCAACATCCTTCTCAAAGGAGGGAGACTCGTTAATTTTCTCCTGGTTGCCCATCAACTCTAGAATATTCCTTATTCTCAAACCATTAAGCGCGGGTGTCTGGCTGCTATCTTTATTCTGTTTTGTTGGGGTATTACTTTCTTATCAGTTCAACAGCATGTTAATCACATTATGTTTGTTTATGTGTTCCCGTGAACATTTACACCGTCTTTATTTTTATCTCACTTGTATAAGACATGCCTATAAAACGAAAAAAAAAATCAAAATTTTACTCCTACAACAACACTTTTTATATACACTATAGCAATAATCCACATAATAACCATTCATTTTCATATTAAAAATAACTTTCTACGGTGGAATTTTTTTTATTTGGTCTAAGAATTACGTTTTTATTTGATCAAAGACTATTTTACGGTCAAAGATATTTGTAAACACCCATGCAGATTGCTTTATCCAAAGCTCTTCGAGGATTACTACAGAATAATATTACATCGAAAAGTACTTCATTTCTTAAATAACGATCACATGTAACTCTACTGCCTTTTTCCAAATGAACGTGTGGAATACACAGAAGTCAGTAGCATGTGAGTGTGTTTTGAAAGAAAAAATGAAAATCAGATGACATTATCGAACGCTGACGCAAATTTCAGTAAATCTACCAGAGTTATCTCCCATCTCCAGAATGGTAATATTACATCCGAGGTTAGTTGAACGCGTGAATAACCGAGGATGTTCCCACATATCTCTTAGTCAGTCATACCTGGGATTAACATAGATACTAATCCCAGGTCATACGTGATAGACTTCCTGATGGTCTGAATGTGTTATGCCATGTCAATTGGAGAAATTCTAACCCTGTATTTCGACTGACTAGTGAATGTTACTTGACTCTGTTGCGAGGGGCAAATTGTTTTCATCTCTGCTGATTTTCGTGTTTTAGCCTACAGATTTATCTGAATCCATATGGCTTAGTCTGCAACGTGGGTAAAGCTGTTAAGTCACTAACTCCGTATCTAGGCCAAAACGATTAAATCCTCAGGATGAAAACGATTTACACTTTTAATCACACCGATGGTCAATTTACATGCATGAGTTGGTTCGTTGAAATACACCGTTAGAATGTCTTCAAGTAACATATCATAGCGAAATACGCGCTTAGAATTTCTTCAAGTGACATAACATAGCGAAATATGCGATTAGAATTTCTTCAAGTGACAAAGCATATTTTTCGTTTTCAGGTGAGCGTTTTTTTCTATCTGATATACCGATTTAACCCTAGAGAACGTATTGACAACTCGGTCATAAGGACATATGACGACGAATTCAGCATTTTGGGCAGCTTTCTCTTCGCCTTCAGTTGTCTGGTTTGGCAAGGTATGTTACGTTAGACTCTTATCAATGAATATTAATCAAAATGATAAGGTTTTTCTGAAAGCTTGGGGAATTCTTGTAGTGAAATGATCGAAGTTTACAAGGCATATATTCTCCGATTTTGGCGACGCGCATCGATTTGATGAAGCAAATATTCAAACACTGTTGTCTCCTATCTGTCTACATTTATGTTGATTACATAACGAGCATATGTATGTTTGCCTAACAAAGTTTAACATAAGCAGTACAAGCTAAATTTGTTTTAACCTGATGTCCAGTCCACTCAGCAGCACTGCAGTTAGAATAACAACAGTAGTTAGGAACGGAGACACAATTTAATTGTGGTAAAATTGAATGTTTCGTGTGGCTTTCATTGGATATGAAACGTACCCAACTTTAAATTTTAATTGTACACAAATTTTAAACAGCGAGCAGATAAACACCTGAGACTCTTGATGATAATGGTTTCTGACAATTCTAAAACATAGGATTTCATGACTGTTGGTTTGCTTTCAGGTTATTCGAGAGCTCCTAGATCGATAAGCGGCAGGGTTCTTGCTGCTTTTTGGTGGATTTTCGGACTGATTTTAATCTGCTGCTACATAGCTAAATTGGTATTCTTCCTGACTCCAACCGCCCTTGTTGCCTCTAGTAGCAACAACGACGACACAGGACCAGAGTTGAAGAACCTGGTGGGCAAAGAAGGCGTTACATTTGGCGTGGTCAAAAACTCACAAGAGTATTACTTCTTCAGGCAGTCTAGGGTAAAGGTGTACGAGGATATGTGGAAATCTATGAACGAAAACCCAACCAAATCCTTCTTAGCCTCATCTGAAGACGGTTTTGAGAAAACCAGAGATGGAGGTTTCGTCTTTCTGACCAGTAGCCTGATGGCGAACTACGCAATAGGCAGAGGCGACTGCAACCTGGAGCAGCTGGGATCGTCACTGACAAGTACTGGAGTGGGATTTGCTTTAAAGCCGGGTTCACCCTTGAAAGATAAAATAAGTCTTGCCATCTTAGAGCTGAATGAGCAAGGAGAAATACGGAAATTGCGACAGAAATGGTGGAAAAGTGAGTGTAGCGATAAACCCAATGCCAACTATCTCGCATCCCAGTCCACGGCGTCGATCCCCCGTGTAAGCGTCACAGACTTCGCCGGAGCCTTCATTCTGCTGGTTATTGGAGCCATTTTAGCAGCCATTGTCCTGCTACTCGAAATCCTCTTCACCAGGCGACGGAAACGAAAGGTTTGTTCTGAATTGATTTTGTTGTTAACACAGCGTTTTGTACGATACAACATTCAAGACAAGCTGTACATGATCGACACTTATTTTACAGCACCAAAGTCGTTACTTATTCGCCAAAACGCTAGTGAAAGACAGTCACTCTCTTTCGATCTTTAACGATTTTGACATTTGTTGAAAGCCGAACGTTAAATATCGCAGGAGAGTGACTATCTGTTGCTACCATGAGACATAACAGTAAACAATCTGGGAGATCTTCAATGTTTGCATAAAATATAGCATAGTTTTCTTCTCTTTACTTCATTCACACCTCACTCCGTATAGCTTCGCAGACAGGCTATATTTTTTCGTTAGAATTCGGTCCATTTCGGAACATCACTCCTCTCATTCTGTACATTTACAGATAGCTTGGATGTAAATGGAATCAACAACTAAAACTACAGGAAAACGTCTAATTTTAACCGCCGGATAGCTTGTACCAAATCTCTTCGGAGATTCATACAAGGTAACAGAACAATGTAGCAAGGCTTCAAGTTAACCATTCTGGAGATCTTGCTTTACTTCCTTGACAAGCGATTCCTCCATCTCCAGAGTGATGAAATAACATCCGATATTATTTATTGATGGTCTCGGAGATTCCGACATGGATTCGGCTCAAACAAGATAGTTTCCACTTTGCTTAGCCGGTCAAGGTCTCGACGACCGCTAATTTTTTCTTGAGAATTCTGTTCTATTCCATTAAGTTTAGCCTCAGTGTCCTGTTGTGTAGATAGACATTCCGAGTCAAAGTCGATCGGGACAACATTACGCTTTCTGCTTTTGATGGCCGCTCCACTTCCAAAAGTCTAGCGTGTTGCGTCAAGGGCAATACAAATGGCCGCCATTGTAAACATCAAGCAAAATCTTGTTGATGCCGGAATCGAATGGAGTTAACACAGACAATTGTATTTAGCTGGTAGTTACCCGTGTTCGCTAGACACACTCAGGCAAGCTTCTTCTCAATATCAGAAAATAAAGCAATTTTTTAGCAAACTTAAGCAAATTAACGTTCCTACCCCTCCGGGTATTCTAGGCCTCCCATCTTCACAATTACAGTCATCTGTTCTGCTGCTCGCGTTGAAAGTTTGTGGTTGTTCATTCGAAAAACACAGTATCCACATGGCCATTACAGAACTCTGAAAGTCGCCATAACACAAGCGCATCGCCAAGACTTCCGCTTTGTATCTATACCGTGATGTCGCGTGTACTCTCCTTATTTGAGTGACGCGCCCTTTGGCCGAGAAGAATTGACTGGCCGTTCGTAATTCAACAATTACTCAAATGCGTTAAACCATTTTGAAGGCATCTAGTACCATCTAGCTTTCAACGCAGATGTATTGCCACTTTTCGATAAACCCGCGCCTTCACGTTCTTCCCAGGGAGTCCCGTGAGTCCGTGACGGGGCTCTTTTATTCAGCACGGTTAATACGGAAACATCTATAGCTGCTTAAAAAAGCTTTAATGTGTTATGGGTCAAAATAATTTAATTAACAAGAAGGCCTACCATTGAAAACAATTGCATTGATTTGCAGGTGTGCGAAATCATTAGGGCCTACATAGTCCTGCTGTATTTACACAGTTGTAAATCGCCGGACGACGACCGCTAATCCACCGAATATCACTGCAAAACATGGTACTGGTTTATGACCAAGCCGACTTAACCCTAGCTAGGGGTACCATAGCCCTATAGTGTTATCCTTGCAACGTTTTGTTAAGTGCTGTATCATATTGTTATTTCAGAACTTTGTTCCAACCCTTTACAGCAGCATTGCATACTATCTTTTCTTACATTTCCCACCCTTTCTTAAACACCACACCCTTTCTTTCATATGACAACCTTTTCTTACAAATCCCACCCTTCATTACACATCCCACGCTTTCTTACATCGGAACCCGTTATTGCATATTCCATCCTTTCCTACATATCTCACAGTTTCTCACAAATTCAAACAATTTTTACATATCCCACCCGTTCTTACATGTCAATATTTCTTGCATTCCCTACTTCTTTCTTATGTATTTACGCTTCTTGTATCTCACAAATCTTTCTCATGTATACCACGCTTCTTTCTAATGTAGGCCTATCTCCTGCTTCTTTCTTATGTATCTTCGCTTCTTTCGTATTCCACAAATCTTTCTCATGTATACCACGCTTCTTTCTAATGTATCTCATGCTTCTTTCTTATATATCCACGCTTCTTTTGTATCCCACGCCATCCTTGGCCTGTCTATATGTATACTGTATCCTACCTTAAGCCTTTCTTATGTATCCCACCTTTTCCTTTTTGTGTTGTAGGAACTTCAGATACAAGAGAAGAAACCCGAAGAAACAGTGATGGTGGAGACTTCTGCAGATACGCCTAAAGTTTAATAACGCTCATTAAGGACAGATCTCAGTTTTGTCCAATACAGCTATGTATTAAGGTTGCTCAATCCCATACATTTCTGAATTCCAATCTCGACATAGGATCTCTACGCTCAAGTTGACTATCGAACATATATATTTTAAACATTTTTCATCTAAATACATTAAAATTCTATAAATTTCAAATAATAAATTTGTACTAATTCGGAGAGCTGAAATAGACATGATGTTATCACATGTATTACTTTTTTTGTAATTTTTAAGTATCTTTTGTATATCGATTTGAAGGAAACAGTTAACGTTTTAACTTTTTCAATGGTGGAAGTTGAGTTTTAAAGGATTTAGGAAACGTGTTATGATTGTTTGACATTTTTTATTCTATTCACTAATAAAATTTCGATATAAAACACTACAATAACGTTTTCAATGTGATTTTCCACCCAGGTTATATCTAGACTACATGTACCCCCATAATTCATTTACTGTGTCCGTCCACCTGTATCTTCATTTACTGTGTCCGTCCACCTGTATCTTCATTTACTGTGTCCGTCCACCTGTATCTTCATTTACAGTGTCCTTCAGTATGCATCTAAATTAATTGTGTCCGTCTGCCAGTATCTTGATTAACTGTGTCCGTCCACCTGTATCTAAATTAACTGTGTCCGTCTGCCTGTATCTTGATTTACTGTGTACGTTTGCCTGTATCTAAATTAACTGTGTCCGTTTGCCTGTAACTTTATTAACTGTGTCCGTCTGCCTGTTCTAAATTAACCGTGTCCGTCTACCTGTATCTTGATTTACTGTGTCTGTCTGTGTCTGGATTTATTGTGTCCGTCTGCCTGTTCTAAATTAACTGTGTCCGTCTGTCTGTATCTTGATTTACCGTGTCCGTTCGCCTGCATCTGAATTAACTGTGTCTATCATTCTCTATCAAAATTAACTGTGTCCTTCAGTGTCTACCAAAATTAACTGTGTCCGTCTGCCTGTATCTTGATTTACTGTGTCCGTCTACCTGTATCTTGATTTACTGTGTCCGTCTACCTCTATCTTGATTTACTGTGTCGCCTGCTTGTATCTAAATTAACTGTGTCCGTCTGTTTGTATCTGGATTTGTTGTGTCCGTCTGCCTGTATCTAAATTAACTGTGTCCGTCTGCCTATATCTTGATTTACTGTGTCCGTCCACCTGTATCTAAATTAACTGTGTCCGTCTGTCTGTATCTGGATTTACTGTGTCCGTCCACTTGTATCGTCATTTACTGTTTCCTTCCACCTGTATAGTCGTTTACTGTGTCCTTCAGTATGCATCTAAATTAACTGTGCCCATCTGCCTGTATCTGGATGTACTGTGTCCGTCCACTTATATCTTCATTTACTGTTTCCTTCCACCTGTATCTTCATTTACTGTGTCCTTCAGTCTGAATCTAAATTAATTGTGTCCGTCTGCCTGTTTCTTCATTTACTGTGTCTTCAGCCTCTAGCTTTTCCAGAAGATATGGTCTTAAATTTATTGATGCTGATCTCCACAAATCTGATCTGTTCTGGGCAATATCTTAACTTCTTTATGCATTTTAATAATATGTGATGAACCCAAGGGGCCGGTTGTTCAACATAGTTTAACTTTTAAATCGTAAGCTGCAAAACCTAGACTGACCTTAAAACATAAGACTGTTGATCAAAACTGGCTGAAAGTTAAATTAGACTTAAATTATGGTGGAGACTAGTTTATCTTGAAGCTGGTTTTAGCGTTTATTAAAACTGGTCTTAATGCTCACATTTTTCACAGAAGAAATTAGAACAACCCTTTGACGATATGACGTCAAAATCGTGAACTAATAGAACAGGTTTGATCATCTTTGGTTTGTTTACTATTCATGTGAAAGAATTATGGGATGTGCTGATCTCAAATCTGACATGTTATCATATCCCAGGTTGCCAAGGAAATATTAAAAACTACTGCATTGTTGACTTTTTGATAATAAGACTCCTTTTATCGGTTTTTAGTTTGGTCTTATCTAAAACCCAATCTTCAAAAAGTTTGAAAAAAGGTCTTAAGTACTTGCTAAATTTAATCTTGGTTTAACTTCAAGCCACGCTTAAAGTTTGATGCCTTTGAACAACCGGCCCAAGGTCAAGGTGATTGTGACGATAATCTCTCTAGGGTGGTGGCCCAAAGGTCAATGTCAAAGTATGTGTGACGATTATCTTCATCAAGTACCATCTAGTTCTTCAACGCAGACTGAGAACATTGGGAAAACCCCGCGCAATCGCTATGACGAAGTGGGTTGTACGCAAGGCATGGGGGTAAGACGGCGACGATTTTAATCAAATGGATCATCTCTCAATATGTCGAGTTCTTCGTCTCAATCCGTAGGTCTATCTGTTCCGAGCAGTATTCGAAACGTTTGTAATACTGCGATAAAAAGTACCATAACTGAAGGTCAAATATCTGAAACAGATTTACACGCGTTTTAATACATTTCACTTTAAGTATTGGGATGTACTGTGCCCAGGCATCTGCTAAGAATTGGTATACTTACTTACCAAATAAGAGATGGTTAGTTGCTCAATTGTTCACTTCAGCTTTACCAGAACAAATGGTTATAATGTTAGATTTTGTTTTTAAACCGTTATAATGGGGATAGAAATGAAAGACACACGGAAGAAGTCTTGTCACTTGCACTCACCCAATCTAATAAAAATCAGATCTCAAAAACGCTCCCCCAGTTTTGCTTGTCGCTAAATTGAGATCTAACGCAATCACTTCCCCTATAATGTCGATTAATTTCTTAAATTGACCAATCACAGAGCTGCTTCTCATTTCTGGTTTGTAAAAGCCGAAGATTTCCACCGACATAGGGAAGTGTCCCGACTGCGTATTTTTACATGACCAACGGATACATGCACGCACAATCAACAAACACCATTAAAATAATAAACTTTGTGTGGAATTGCATTTCTCCCCTGTTCACATGTGACTTACAACATCAACATAGAAGAAAATTGGACAACTTCTGCTTTATTTGGCTGAATTCAGTGTTTACCATGACCGTGTTATCTGTGTTTTTATTGGACAACTGAAACTGTGACCTTTAGTGAACCCCAGTAAGCTTGACCTAATTGAACAGTATTAGTAGAGTGATTGCCTTAAATCTCAATATAGCGACAAACAAAACACGGGGTGTGTTTTTGAGATCTGATTTTAATTAGATTGGCACACACCACACGAAAGACTGAAAACGTAACGTATGTAAAAGTTGGTGTAAGTGAGGTAGCATTGCTTCACAAGACGTTAATCTCAAATTTCTTTAAACGGGCATACTTGAAATGTAAGACAATACTGAGTTGTATATGCGTTGTTAGTGCATTGGATTTAAAAACAACTTTATTTATATCGAAAGACATCACTCTGCATAAGAAAAAACACAAAAATCCAATTAAGACGGAATTTGAAAGTATTTTATTCTTCTTTACTCTATAAAAAGACACTGCAAAAGCATAAGATCTCCATGGTTTCATTTCATGTAATAAAGACAGAAACCATTATCTTCATAAAGCAAATGAGGGGAAATATGAACAATTATTAACAAAATTCGATTAACTATAAATATGCAACTCCCTATTAGATGGCTACTCGTCATTGAGGAGCCTCTAGTAACCTGTAAACGTGTCGGTGCACAGATAAAAAAAACTGATGCACCATGGGAAATTTATATTTTGAAGAGTCTGGGACCCAGGACCTTCAAAACCGGACCAGCGAAACTGATTTGTAATAAAGTTCTCACGGTTCGTTATTTATTTATCAATTAATCGTTTTGAAAAAAAATATATTTCTTAGATAAATGTTAGAATGTGTATGCTTGTGAAGAACGACTTGATAAAATTAAATCATTACCGGTGGAATGGGTAGAAGCGGGACTTAAAAACAGATTACGACTGCACTTTGAAACACATAGTGACAAGTATTACCAGACGTAAGGCCTTATAAATACTGATATAGACCTAAACCAATCAGCGAAGGCTATTTAATTATCTGCTTTGAGGTTGATCACAGTCAAAGATGTCGTCTGCTTTTGTCCAATAGACTCCTGTAGGTCAGTATTCGATGTTGTTTTATTGTTCATGTTAACTTGATGTTTGTCATAAAACAAAACAATATAAGCCTATTAATTTAGTGTATACTGAGTTATACAGAAATCTAGGCATCCTAGACTACTGGATTCGGCTCAGTATAGACCTCGCCAAAATGTCACGACTGTATAATAGACCAAATCAAAAAGCCATTAAGTCATTATTATCATGAAATCCATCATTTCCATGAAAGCATTCAAAGTACACGGAGTAAAGGAGTCATACAGACCTGAGTTGATTGATTGTACAAAAGATTATTTCACTTATGTGATTGCGTGCGTCCCCAATGGGTGAAGGACATCATCACCAATGCAACTCGCAACGAACACAGACAGAACACAATACAACTACATCTCAAACAAATCAGATTATGGTTGCTCCTTAGCTCCGAGATCTGCAAGGAAATAGACTCCCAACCGCCAATTGAATTGAAAGAAAGCAGATCAGATGTTTGAGCAGAGGAGTCTTCCTCAATAGATGGTTTAGGGCTACCGGACTATCTCACAGTTTACCATAGGACGTTGTGGTGAATATCAGTACAATTTCTGTTGAAAGAAATCATTTGTCATATAATCAAAAAGTAATAAGCCTGGGAAACAGAAATAAAGTGGTGACACGATTCCACCATCAGTTTAAACAAAGGCTTTCCTAACAGGTCAAGATATAATGTCACTTAACATTATACTTCAAGTTTTGAGGATGGAACATCATGATTTGTCAGCTCTTTGTGAACATTAATTGTCCAAAGCTGACAAATCATGGCATTCCTTCTTCAATCCTGGATAACTTGATTGTTTAACCTAATGTACTTGCCCCAGTGTTTGGGAGAGTTTTTATTAGTGGGAAATATCAGCAAGATAGAGTCTAACATTTTATGAAACAGACTTGATATCTGTTTTACTGCAGGACACTTTCATGTGAGGGAATGCTAGAGGATTTTGACGTGAGGAAATTCAATGTTTTCTCCAACGTAAAAGCTTGTGACATTACCAATCTTTACAATACATATCGATATGGAAAGGATGTTTAATGCCACCCAACTTCTTTTCAACCAATCAGAACAAAACAATTTAACATGAGGTTTACAATGGCATTGAACCTTCCTATATTGGAGTTGCATACTTCTAGCTAATGACTTGTGATATCAATGATAGAATTAGAATTGACATTGGTGTGATTTGGAACATTATAAATGATAAGATGATGGTTTTTGATATTGTGTATGAAGTGATGAAAGACAACAATGGACATTAACCAGATGTTTTACAACATAGTAATAGATATATGCAGAATGGATATCTTCACACAGATACTCAATAGGACAGTGGCCACATTTTACGCAGAAATACATGGCAGTAGTAGCAATACAGAATTCACAATTTAACAATGAAAACAGTTTAGGTCACAAAGCAATGTTAAAATGGAGAAATCACTACGTTACAAAAAGGAACAAAAAGGCACAATTAGAACTTGCAAATTCAAAAGAAAAAACTTGCAGTTTCACAATGGGAAACTTACAGTGTAACAATGGGAAACTTACAGTGTAACAATGGGAAACTTGCAGTGACACAATTGGAAAATTACAAAGTCACAATGTGAAACTGTCAGTGACACAAAGGGAAGCTTGCAGTGACACAATGGGAAACTTGCAGTGACACAATGGGAAACTTGCAGTGACACAATGGGAAACTTGCAGTGACACACTGGGAAATTTGCAGTAGTTTAATTGGGAACTTTAAATGTTATAATGGGACACTTGAACTTGCCCGATGGGAAGCTTGCAATTTTAATTTTACAATGAAAAACTGGAAATTTAACAATGAAAAACTCGTCTTGTAATGAATGGAAACTTGCAGCTTAATAATCAGAAATTTTCAACATTACAATAAAACAAATTCCAAATTGCAACAATACAGGACATTAGAAACTGATAATGTTGGAAAGCAATGAAAATTTACAAGACAATAAATGAAACATTAACATGAATACAGCATGGACAATTTTACAATGTTTGGTTGATTGGGGTTGAACGCCATACTCATATGACGACCTGCTAGCCCAATAAGTGAAGGAAGCCACCTGCGATACCCTCACAACAAAGACAAGACAGGACAAAGACTGGACAATCACAGGACGCAATATAAGGACTTCACTAACAGATTAGCTTCATGTTGCCCATTAGCTCTGAGAGCACCAGGAAGCTCCCTCCCAACCCTCAATGACAAATTTTACAATGGAAATGTACTAGAAATATGTTATATGAGGAATTAAGTCCTGATGTAATTGTATGATATGAACAGACATCTGACAATGTATGATAAATAGCATAAATAGAATTTGCAATTCTACAATAGAAAAGTTATAAAATGTTACATTAGGGAAATATGGAAATGCTACATTTTGCGATGAATCAATATGAAAATGGCATCATACAGATGAGAATGCGGCAATTTTATGATTATACATTTATAAATGGAAAGCAGCAATGTTCAGTCAGATGAAACAGTAATAAAAATTGGACACATCATAACATAATAATATAAAATGGTATTTAATGTCGCAGTTGTAGATAAGAGATGGTAATACACATTTAATTTGGGAATTTTACAATGCAAATGGTTAAGCAATAAGTAATTTGACATCACATAATCAAAAGGTAATACTAAATGACATTGGACAAAATAAACCAAAAGAGAAATAACTGTTTCTGGGTATTCAACAGGAGAAATGTTTTTTTTCTCAATTACATAACTTGACCATGGTTTTGACATATACTATGCTTTAACCTTATTTGTCCAGACTATTCGGAGGAAAAAACATCTCCTACAGTTAGATTGAGTCTAAAGATTGACTTGACAGAGATGCAACACAATGACCAACCAATCACTGGGGACCAATAGGTCAATGAATCTGAGTAGTTCAGAGAATCTGCAGAAACCTGATGAATGAGGACCAGTGAAATGGTAATATAATTGTTCTATAATGTAATAACAAATTGTAATCTTTTTCTACATTGAATTAAATTTCCAGTAAATATTTGATTATTTATCCCACCCTTTGCCCTGTCCAGAGCCTGAGATTTACATAACATTACCGAGATATACAAGATCTTTGTGGGAATTGTTTAGATGAAGCATAGACAGGGGGAATTATTCAACTGAAGCACAAACGTGGGAATTGTTCAGATGAAGCATATGCCTGGAATTGTTCAGATGAAACATATGCATGGGAATTGGTCAGATGAAGCATATGCGTAGGAATTGTTCAGATGAAGCATATGCATGGGAATTGTTCAGATGAAGCCAATGTGTTGGAATTGTTCAAATGACGCCTAGACATGGGAATTGTTCAGATGAAAAATAAAAGGGACATTTATAATAATGAGCCTTAATACATCCTTGTCCACGGGTGATTCCCCCATTTTATTTAATGTTAATGGAGGTCATATAGCCATCAGGGTATGTTTAATTAAATGTTATTAAATGTTGTATACTACACTACTGTTATTGAAATTTCGGTAAAATTAACATAAAATAAAAGTAGCATGAGACAACAGCAGCAGTACAATGTTCACATGGGAACGCAAATAAACAGGTTTTCAATTTTCTCTTCATTTAGTTCAATAGATTAGCAAATATACCAATAAAATCTATAAATACAAATTCATTCTTTAAAAATAATATGGCGACTTTAATAGTTTAAATTAATAAGAAATACATAAGCTGTCCATTAATTAGTTATTTGGTACCATACGTTATCAGCAATCTAATCAATCTCAAAACACTCATACTTAAATATGTGATAATTAGCTCTTTATGAAACCAAAGCCTAAAAAGAGCAGCGAAAATATCGAAATAATGAGAAATGAATGAGTAATGAAATTGGCTTGTAGATGTTAATGAAAACATGATATTGAAAAATAGGTAACTTATATAAATACTGAGTTGCTTCCAAGTTCACACAAAATGACTATAGATTCTATATAATAACCTAACTTTTTAATATAAATGTGACGTTTCTAAGCCAGGTAACCTTAACACAATTAACCCAACAGATTTGTCGTAGTCTTATACCATGTGGAACTTGAATGGTATATAATTGATACACACAGAGTATACTAAAGTAAAATTAATTTATATATCTTGAACAAATGCTGACCAATCTAAGGAAAAACTTAATCGCTTAGGAGGAAAGGGAGATCTGATTTATAAAACGAATCTGACAATGGTGTCATGGCAGAGTTTGAGGTTAGACGAGGTAACTTAACTCCAGATAAAAAAAAATTATTGTGTAAAAGAACTGATTAAGGTCTCTCACATGGAGAACGCAATTTCCTGAAACATCATGAAAACCATTACATCCCATCGTTGCAGCTAAGGTCAAACAGGCTTGCAGGAAGGGCTATAAAAATCCATACACGCATGTTTATTTGGGTTTCTGGTAGGATACCTTTGAAGCTTCACTTTAGTCCTACCTTATTAAATCTCCATCAAACTTTAATATCAACAACAAATGAATATCTTTCTTTGCAGCCAATAGAGGCATAAAGCCTGAATAAAATTTGCACAAGGATAATAGGCTTATTCTAAATTGCTATATCTTGTTCCTTACAGTGTTGCTGAAGGTGTCCAAGAGTCCCACAAACATAACAGCTAAATTACTTTCTAATAGTGGAATATATCAATAAACCACTGAAACTGCTGAACTACTATCTTGCATGTTTCTTTGATCAGGGTTTAATGCTTATATACCTGCTCAATAAGAGATTTGGTACAATTGTCAAAAAACAATTACAAAAACCATGGCACAGAAGGAGTGCAAAAATTCACCGTTCAAAATGCCAGAAACATTTGGCTTCCTGTATGAATTGGCTCAGAGAGCACCCAGGAAGAGTAAGCTCCTTGCAGACAGCAGTCAAATTTAGTACCAAACCAACATTTTAACAAAGAAGGATTGCAGCCCAAACACACAAAAAAAAGAACAGTGACTTGGAACAGCACATAAAATTAGCATGAAGTAAGAATAAAATACTTTGGTATTCTAAATAGTGCAAAATAAACCTTAACAAGCAACAACAAAAACAAGGCTGATTAGAAACATTATGTTATATAGACCATTACAAACTGATGGCAGTGTATGCCTTCTACAATTGTTTTTGGAATACTGATGAATGTGAGCTGGATGTGGAATAGTAATAGCAAATAAGCACATATAGGGGCTAATACAAGTCAACTGGGTGAAACTCCTAACCCATAAAATGGTTTGATTGATTGGGGTTGTACATAGTATGTCTAAAGGTTATTGTACTTATAAGACTGTCTGAAAGTCCAATGGCTGACGGAAATCACCCTCCATGTCACTGACAACAATGACAAGACAGGACGATTACAAGATTGGCTTTGTGTTGTCCCTTAGCTTTCAGGGCACAATAGCGACAAACAGATGTCCAAACAGTCTAGCTAAGTATTACCATCTAATACATCAAATGAACACTTTAAAAATAAAAATAAAAACAGAACGGAATAAGAGGAAAGTTTTTGCTCATAGCTCTGTAATCCATGTCAGTGTTTGACATCGTCTTGTTCAAATGTAGCATAACCTCTTTTTCATTGACAATCGTAATTGGAATTGCATTGAACCTGGGTGACATGGTGTTCAACAGTATGCTCAAGTGGTGTATGCAACCAGGAAAACTAAATATTAGCACACCCATAAAATGTGAAGTGCTTTGTTTGGGCAAAACAGCTTGACTGACTCATACTCTTGGAAAACACTGCCCTCAAACTTAGGGTAGCCGAACCTTTGAACATAGAATATGATTTAGCCCAGTTTTTAGTTAAGCCTTAGAAAAAAAATAACAAAAATGTAAAAGAGGGGTCAACCTGAACTCTTCCTTAGTCTTAAAGGGGTTTAAAATCAAGGGTGTGACTTTTTTTGTAATTCAGAAAGGTATGGTTTCTAACAGCAATCATATTTAAAATTCAGGATGTTAAGATTTCAATTCAACTTAGGCCACAAACCTTGAGACATATATATTGGCATTAAACAAATATCATTTTATACCAAGTACAACCAGCTATGTATACTGGTTTCACTCCATGATCAGCCATTTATATTGGAATCATAAAACCAACTGAAGCCACATTATCCACATGCCCCATATATTATCTGCCGCAAAAGCACCAGCCATATATATTTATATTGGCTTCATGAAATACCAACTTAGGCCACATACATATACCACCTGTCCTTATATTGGCTTCATGAAATACCACCTCAGACCACATACTACCAGCCATATATTGGCTTCATGAAATACCACCTCAGACCACATACTACCTGCCATATATTGGCTTCATGAAATACCACCTCAGACCACATACTACCAACCATATATTGGCTTCATGAAATACCAACTTATGCCATATACCACCAGCCATATATAATGGCTTTATGAAATACTGACTTAGGCCACAGAACACCAACCTTATATATCGACTTCATGAAACACTAACTTTGGCCACATAACACATTGGCAGCAAGCAATTACAAACTTATGTCCCATACCTCCAGCTACATATATGTTGAATCTATTCAATATAACCGTAGGCCACATTCCACCCATCATAGACAACCTGAACACTGGGGAACTACAATGAAAATGAAATAAGCTTGGTCCTGTAATAAGGAGTCACACTATGGAAAAAAAAGGCAGGGCTTTTTTCTTTTAGTACCTAGGAAGGGAAAAAACCCTCAGAACTCAACCAGAAACTTCAAGCCCATGTCTCAGTACTGGTCAATGGAATATTTGGATACAGCCCAAAAAAATTGAGTAAAGCACTCTTTTAGGA
Source organism: Mopalia vespertina (assembly GCA_030265115.1). Classification (NCBI taxonomy): domain Eukaryota; kingdom Metazoa; phylum Mollusca; class Polyplacophora; order Chitonida; family Mopaliidae; genus Mopalia; species Mopalia vespertina. The sequence continues at coordinate 5,511 of JAQQZZ010147387.1, read as the reverse complement.
ATGGGAATTTGGTCTTTTATGTAAAAATAGGTCAACTTTTTATTTCAAAACTTACTTTCACAAATTTGGAATCCTTCTACCATCACCATAGGGGAATGCTGCACTATTATATAACACGTTTGGTCCATTTCTTTGGCAACATCAACCTCTTCAATCAGGCTTTATCCCAGTTATTCTTTAGAATTGATTAGGTAACATAGGTAAGCTTATTCAAGCAATGTATAACACCAGTTCTAGTGTGTGTACACACCATGAAAAATGAATATTAAATCTGTCACAAGACATAAAGTAAAGGAGATTAATTTTAGGGAGAAGATTTTGGTTTTTATGCCAGTAATTAGTCCTAAAATAAAAAGGCCCCTCTATAAATTATATATCAAACATGTGTTGAATTTTTTGCATAGGAATTATCTTAAACAAAAACTTTCATAAAATCTTTTCTCCAGATAGGAATTAAATGTAGTAAACTTAGGCATAACATCTGGAAATATTTGAAAATCTGATAGAACATATGAAAAAGATTTCATTAACATGAAATAGAAAGACTACATTTTCAAAGCTAGTTTGACCATGTGATTGAAACAATCATGCTGAAAAATGTTATGTAGTGTTAAAATACAGAAGCTTATGAGCAATGAGGATTTGTCATGAATACAGTATTTGCTAAATATCAAAACGTATACTGTGAAAACAGTTTGACCTTTGCCTATTGACCTTTGAATCTTTCCTCATTTGGTTTATAACCCAGCCTTAGCCTTCAAAGAAATATATACCACTAAGAACCAGTTTAAAATTATTCCACACCAAGTTAGCTCTAAAAACCAAATTAATACTAAAATATACAATTGCGCAAAATATACAGCAACACTTAAAATACAGCGAGCCAAATTCCCATAAATATACACAAACTAGACAAATATCTACAGACAAACCAAAACTCTATTTAAAACATCCAAATTAACACCTTATACCATATCTTAAAGAATTAAAATCTATTACACCAACTATTGTGCAAACTTCATTGGTCATAAACAAAATTCAAACACTATTACAATGTTATGAATAACTTAAAAGAAATCTTTCAAATATATTCAAATGATACCATTTTACATTAAAAATAAATTGCAGCAAATGACAGACCATATATACACGAAGGAAATATATAAAATTGCACCAAGGTTTCAAAGCCTCAATAATCCACTAAATATAAAATCTGTCTGATAACTATAGAAACAAATACTACATTATGGAAAATTAAATATTTAATAACTTTGTAAACACAAGCCAAAGTAAAAACATGTCACTTCCAGTCCCTCCCTCCCATTGGTACGGCTCATCTCAAAAGGCAAACGATTTATGAGGGTTTGGCAGGGCAGTGTAGACTATTCAGTGAGAAAAGACAGTGTCCATACATGCAAGTCCACAGGAGAATCCATTTTCAAGGTGAGGGTGGAAAATGTCAAGTAATTATATTCAGGCTTGGTTGTTTACAAAAGGAGACAGTGATGCCTTGCTATGGTAATACATTGTCCAGACTGAGTATGATGAGCAGACAACCTTAAGACCCTGTCTTCCTGAGTGCTTCAGTCAAGAGCAATAAGTACGGCTGCCAGAATAACTTGGTCTGTTGTCGGAACCTGATTTTACCCCATCCATAGTGCAGACCGCACAAGTGAATGGGGGGACTCAGATTAGATCCCCACATGAGCTCTAATATTGTGACATTATTTAGACTTCTCGGCAATACAAAGAGGAAACACACGGAATGAATGAGGAGAAAACTATAAGCAATGGTGGGCACACCAAAATACATCACACTGAAATAGTGTCAGAAGTAGGTGAGATTGTGGACACTGACAAGTAGAAAATGGAGTCCACATGTCAGCCTTTACTATGAGGGGTCGCCAGAGCCATATGAATGTTCGAGGAGGTAACAGCGGACATCTGTTTCCGTCAAATCGTCCTCTGTAAGCTCCCTTGAGCCGTGACACTCGTCCCTTTCTTCCATTATATCTAGATTGTCACAATGTAGAATGTCATGTTTGTCTCGGTGACTGGAGTGAGAATGGATTGGTTCCGAGGCGGGCGATTCACTCCGACTTGTGCCATCCGTGAAAACACTATCAGCATCGGAATCGTGTACATGTATATCTAAGACGGTACCCTCTGATGAAGCCTTTGTGACACCATTGGAGTTTTTATTCCGATCCTCTATGATAATAGTGGTGGATTGTGGACTGTCAGAACGATGATAACCCTCACTTTGACTACGACTGCTTCCTGGACCCAGGAACCAATCAGATCGCTGTCTTAATCTTTCTAACTGTTTCCGTTTTACAGAATTAAACCGACTTAAACTCTTTGTTTGGTACATTGTTTTTACATCGTTTAAATTATCCTCCAGTGACTTTGGTCTCTGAAACAATAAAGAGACAAAATAAAAACTTATTTATTAAATCTTTTCAAACAAAAGCCATCAGGGCCCAATAATTGTTATATCCATTTTTGTGCTCAACAGCATGAACTATGAGATCCTATATTTGGGCAATTCAAATACGTTACGGAAGCCACTTATTAAAAAATATTTTAAAAGGAATACGAAGAATGAATGATTGGTGTTTTACTTATATGATGGCAGTGTATTCAAATAATGATTGAAGCTGGCACAACCCTAAAATGTGAAGTGTTTTGATAATGTTGGAAGTTATAAAGACAGCAGCGCTACACTTGCCCTTAGCCAAAGTGCTAGTAGTGTCAGAAAGAAATTAAATAAAAAGTTTTTTTAGGTAGTGAGTTAGTATTAAAACAAATTGAGATCCGCTAACTTACTTTGCTAACTTCTGGAGATGGTAGCATGGAGACTTCAGGAGCTGATGCGGTCGTGACAGTGATGACGAGCTGAGACTCACTCTGACATGTAAGAGGATGCGATAGATCATAATGCATCTCCAGGTGATGAAAGGCTCTCTCAGGGCTTACACTGTCTCCACGACCATGAATATCAGCCAATGCTCTTTCATGATAAAATTCTTCTTCTGTAATAGCTGGGTAACAATAAAAACAGGTTATCATTAGTTTATTAGCTTTATTGCTATAGTCTGATGCAGCAAGAGAAATGTGTATAAATAATTTTATCATGAACTGAGTAAATAGGTATGATATTACATATTTTAATTAATCAGACGAGGAAGCATTTCATCGATCATTTGATTAACTCAAATATTCCTTGAAACAAGGAGACAATGTTTGCAATAATATTTTCCCCTCTTTTGCACAAAATTTAAAAACAAGTGTCAGTTTGGAGTTGAATAGTTAAAACTATGTAACTTGAGTAACTTTACAATGAACGGTAAACAATATAGATACTAAACATTAAAATGTCACTTATTCAAATCTGGACTCATTTAGGGCTTTTAAAAGCTGGGAATCAGTCAATAACAAAAGTTATAGTACATTTTTTCTCTCTTAATGAAACTAGAATTGACAATTTTAGAAAAAATATACATCTGTAACATGTTCACTAAGAAAAGTATAAGTGCATGCATAACTAAACATGCTAATATTGCCAGACACTTTTCTTGATCTGTATAATATCTAAGGGAGATAACCACATCCAAGCAAACCACATACTTGGACATACATCATTACATGTCTTTATAAGTAGATTCAAAGAACTGCTATACAATGTATATCAAGAAAACTAACATTACAAGAATCATTCAATGCAATAATCTTTCATTCAAATAAATTTCAATCTATGTAAATATCAAACAATGGTAATGACTATAATAGGATATTAAAAGTGGACACATAAAATTGTAAATTTTTGTGAAACAAAACAATGGAAGAAAAATGAAAAAGTAAATAGCAAAGCAATGAAGCAAATGACCAACACCATGGAAGGAAAGGCAAATATCTGTCTGCAGTCCACAGATCTTGGAGGAAAGGGAATGTAACGTTTTGAGGGTTTCTGTGCTAAATACCTCCTCAATACACTATTTCTATGTTTCTGAAGTAATCAAAACTGCAACATGAAACAGGTTAAGGAATACAAACATGAAAAAGAAAAGAAAATTTGAAATTTGAAACTTAACATACTGAAATATAATTTAGTGTCATGATACATGTAAATATTAAAGGGGTGAAATTTGAATACATTTTGGTGAACCTTTGTGTTGTGTAATTTAAAAAATGTGTCCATTGTCTTTGTGTATGGTGCAAAAATAAATACAATAATTTCAAACAAGGCAAAAGTAATCCCAAAATGGCATTGTGTAAAACAAGACAAAAACATACAAGAATAAGTGTATAACAAGAAAATAAAATTAACCAAATTATCATATTGTCTAGATGTTTAGTATATGTAACACAAACGACAACATGCAAACTGAAATTCTGTGGATGAAATTAACTTTGGGGAATGAAATACTTGATCGAAGATAACAAATAATTTTAAGACAGTAACGCAGTGTAAATTCAAACTGTTCAAATAATCAGACACTACAATCAAACGAAGCTAGCATCCATGAGCATGATAATTATTTAACTTTAAAAAATATAAATATATTAATGTTGCCAATAACTGGGAGACGGTCTAGTTATTTGAATTACGGACTTATGTTGATATGAAAATCTCATTTTCAGTTGGTTGACCTTGATTCGGTTACCAATGACTGCAAGTATGATAAAAGTTTTACATGATGTCTTTATCTTTTGCCTCAAACCCATGATGAGTGGTCCACTGAAGGGGATCAGTAGTCCAAACTGCAAGCCCACATAGTATTGACTAACAGTCTAACAACTGATATATGACACTGCTCTATAACTTCCATTAGCTCGAGTGACAAAACCAGGATCACTGCTGGATGTACCATGCTCTGTTATAGAGGTAAGTTTGTTTGTCTGATTGGGGCTTAACATCTGCATTAAGACTGGGTGTGCCAGCCAAATGGGTGAAGGAAACCTCCATCGTCATCACCGCCAACAAGGACAGGCCAGACAGGATTGATTGATGGGTATTTAACACTCATCTTAAGGGTATTTCACTTATATGACCAGGCTGTGGGGTACTTCCAAATAGTACACAGCAACACAATCATAATGTGAAGTGCTATTAACAAATGCTCTGCTGGAAAATTAATGTTCCTCCATAGCAGAGAGCATAAATATACTTCAATTATACTGTCAGAGGGAGACAAGACAGGATAATCACAGGAAGCAAAACATGGACGCCACAACGGATCATCAAGAGAACTGTGAGCATCAAGGTAACAGGAAGCTTTCTCTGCCCACTCAAAGAAGTAATTAAGTGAGGAATTACATAAAAACCCTGTGAGCATCAAGGTAACAGGAAGCTTACTCTGCCCACTCACAGAAGTAATTAAGTGAGGAATTACATAAAAACCCTGTGAGCATCAAGGTAACAGGAAGCTTACTCTGCCCACTCAAAGAAGTAATTAAGTGAGGAATTACATAAAAACCCTGTGAGCATCAAGGTAACAGGAAGCTTAC